>JAEIIJ010004739.1:0-46697 GCA_018904815.1 Drosophila ogumai
TCACAAAGTTTAAAGCGCTCTCCTGAAAAATGCCATTTTGAAAATCGGTGTACACGATAAATTTTAAATAAATAAATAAATTTTATTATATTTTTTATTTAACAAATTAACTTCATTTTTTAGTCAAAAATCGGTGTTTTGACTTTCAATTTGTATAAAAAATTTGACAAAATTTAAAAATTAAAACGCTACGTGAGTACCTTGGAACACTTATCCTTTATCGAATGACGTATAATTTTTTTTAGATCGATGATTCTGTGGACAGTTAGGATGAGCACCGCAAACCAACTTTTTTTGAGGCGACCCATAGCTCCCCTATCCCTAAATATTTTTTAATACTAAATGTATCAACAATTGTTTAAATGTGTTATTATATGGTATTTAATTCATTAAGCTAACTTACGCCGTTTCGTCACAATAATTTTTTGAAACGTGGCCCGTTTTGCACCGAAATAACCTTATATTATAAATAAAATTAAAATTTTTTTAGGAGAGCGACCTCCGTTCAACTATACCAACCCCTAAGCTAAGCTGAACCTGTCCTGGGTTTCACCTACATAATTCCATTGTTTGCACCCCGCCTATCAGCTAAGCGCTACTGCCTGGCGATAGCCTTAGACCCAATCAAATCCCATGAATACGAAGAAAGAATTGAAAACAACTGACGCGTGTGGTCTCTTCCGGATCGATGTCAACTCTGACGCATGCACCCACCCACCGGCGGCATTTGTAGAGAGCTTTTCGGCGCAGCTGGAACTCCAAGCGCGGTGACTCTGCCCGCGGAGTAACCTTTGTACTCCAAGTGATTCAGCAAAAGCGAACGACGATTAGTTAAACTTTGTTGCCAGAACAATCCATAAAGTACGTCTAAATTTGAATACCTTAATAAAAAATATTAAAAAAATATAAGATTATATTAAAGTTAACGAGGCTCATTAAAATTCAAACTAAAATCGCTTTTGTAACAAATATATATGTATATTTATTTAATCTTTAATCCATGCGCAGTGTTTGCTCAACTCGAAATCTCAATGAACATAAATAAGAATGTGCCAGTTATTGGGGTTAGTTGCAGTTTCAGCCAAGTTCGGCTTTATTCTAGGGGTAAAAATAGAGGCTGAAAGGATATAATGACGATTTAATACTAGGCAAAGACACTAAGCTAATAGATACAGGCTACTAGGGTCTCGATCCAGGCTGTAAGCTCCTCTGCTCTCACTTCGGTTTGATATTGGTCGCCAGTTCGTCGACCTGCGCCGCGGATGTGTTGGAATCGGCGACGGTGGGAGGCACCGGTTGAACCTCCGGTTGGACCTCCACCGTCTTAGCTGTGTTCAGGTTGGGCTCGCGCTCCTCGTCGGACTCCGTGGACTCGCGGATGAGCTGCAGGGGCGTAAGCAGCTTGCCGCCCGCCACCTTGTAGATATCACAGGTCTCGTTCACGTAGCGATTGAAGACGTCCGGCTTGTCGGCGTACACGTGGTGGCCGGCGCCCGTCACAATCTTGATGTCCACCATGTTGCTGCCGCGCTGCGACTTGATCTTCTCGCCAGAGGAGGAGTCGATCCAGGAGCGGGAGCCGTAGATGAATGTGATGGGTATGTCGCGGCGCACATCCTTGATGCGATGGATCATGGGATGCTTGGCCCAGCCGAAGGACTGCATCATAGTGTGGAAGGCGGACTCGCCGCTGGGATGCTGGGCGTTGCACTGGTGTATGTACTGTGGCAGCAGGTTGATGTCCTCCTCGATGGTGCTCTGGAACTTGCGCATTATGTCCGGCCGCGTCTTCTGCACCACCCACTGGCCGAAGGGACCAGCGGCGCGCAGGGCCCACAGCGGATTAAGCGGTGTCAGCACTCTAGCTATGGCCCGCACCCAGAGCGGTATTTGCTTGCCGTTGATCGCAGCCTCCGAGGGCTTCTCGGGGAAGCCCCACGGATCGGCCAGGATCAGATGTTTCACCCGCTCCGGGTAGCTAAGGGCGTAGCTGGAGGCAATGAAGCCGCCCATCGAGTGGCCCAGCAGGATCATGTCATTGATGTTCATCTCGCGGCGCCACTCCTCCACCGACTTGACGAACTGCTTCTCGCACACGAGCGCATCCTTGGCGAACTGCGGCCGCGAACTGCGTCCGAATCCGAGGATGTCCATGGCGTAAACGGGCCTGCCCTTGGCAAACGCGTCTAGGTTCATCACCCACAGGGCAATGCCGGCTCCGAGGCCGTGGAGCAGCACCAGCGGCACCTCCTTGGACTCGGTGTTCATGCTGATCGTCCAGATCTTGTCCGCCTCGCCCACGGCCGGGCCAATGTCGACGAAGAAGCCCCGGTAGGGCAGCTTCACGTATGACAGTATCTTCTTTTCCACGGCGCGTAACATTGTTGGTGAGCTGGATGTCCAGTTACACAACCATTTCCAGAGCCAGAAACCGTTGTTCCTAGGGTCCTGCGAGCGAGAGAGAAGAAGAAAGCCAGTCAGACGTCGGTATGAATTAGAACGCGTGGGTGATCGCAGGTGGTGGGATCATCGGGCGCCTCGGTTCGCTCTGGCATATCAGGCACCTGGCTGGTGGTGGTGGCCCAGGCGAAGGGCGAATATTACTCAACCAGCGAGTGCGAGTCTACTGCGCAGTTTGTTTTGCGAAAGAACTACAATTTTCGGACGTAATTTTTCGGAATTTCACCAACTCGGCCTCGCCTACTTGTCACACCCTGCCACTGCCACTGCCACTGCCCCCGCCTGTCCAGCTTATGCTCCTTACCTCTAGGTCCATACCCACTCGCGATCCCTGCTCAACTACGGGCAGCGGCAGGGAGGTAGTGGATGCGGACGTGGGCGGCAGATCGCTCACGCCGCCGCCGCCGCCGCTCGCCAACGCCAGCGTCTCGCTCATCTTGCGCTCTCAAATCGGATCGAAGGCGGATGATTGGCTCTCACTTGAAAACTTAAATTTTTGAATGACGCACTGGAGGATTTCGGGATGTTATGGTTCTATCGACGTTCCGACACCATTTGCGCGCTCCGTGCGTCCGCTTTGACGGCCGAGAGTTTCATAAATGTCGACACGAAAGTAAAATCTAATTTGTACCAGCTACTGCCGAGTTGTGATGACTTTGAACTTCTGCCAGTGCTCCGTGGCTGTGCTGGGGCTTTGCTTTACTTGGGGTTTGGGCCGCCGCACAATCGCAATTACATGTTATCTATTCTAATGGTGAAATAGTATTTGTTGTTGCTAATAGTGGTGGAGGCACTAATACAGAGGCTGCCACCAATAACAAACCGAATGCCAGAGAGTGCGGGTGTGCGGTCACACAACCAGCTGGTCAGCTGCTCGGCGCCAGTGCTGCAAAGCGTGTCAGTGCCAGTATGGGGGGCACTGGCTCCATTAATAGAATCACCCGCAGCTGGAGGGCAAGAAGAAGAAGCAGAGCTTCGCACCACTGGACCTCGCACACGGTCACTCTAGCCGGGACCTGCTCCAACAACGTTTTTTTTTCTCCCCTCGCGGCACCATGGACGGCATAAATAAATACAACGAATTTGTGGCGCTGCACAAGCCCCAGCTGGAATCGTCCTCGATTCCGATGCACTTCTGGCCGGCGCTTTACCGCAAACTGGCCGCGGACACCTTCGATGCCGGCGAGGCACTGCAGCTGATGTTGATCGACTACGACGGGGACGAGGAGCAGAATCCTGCCGAGGACGATGACAGCCCCAATCCCGTGTTTGCCTTGGGCGTAGCCAGGGATCAAGGTATCAGGGCGAGTGATCCTCAGGCCATCTACCTGATAGACCACGCCTGGACCTTCCGGCTGAACAGTGCGCGGCAGCAGTTGCAGCAGTACCCGCACCTGGCGGATCGCCTGTCGGCCATCACGGGCGTGGATCTGGAGCTAGAGGATCGCATCGATAAGATACTGCGCCGATTGTGGAAGTACTGCCACGCCTACTCCATTGGAAGCGCAGGACTAACCGACGAGGAGCGCCAGCCGATCTGGTATGTTATGGACGAGGTTGGCTCGGCAGTGAATCACTCCGACGACCCGAACTTCCGGCTGGTGCCTCTACTCTACCTGAACACCCAGACCACGTATAGCGTGCTGTTCCCCATCCGCGATTGCGAGGCGGGCGAACAGGTGACCCGCGATGTGGTAGAGTACGTTGCCAAGGAGGCGCCACAGAGGGCTGCCCTGCTCCTGCCATGGCGCGATGCCGACCTGACAGGCGAGAGCTTTTTGCAGGTGGAACCGCGAGCGGATTACTTCACCAGCGGCCACATCGCCGAGACTTATCCCAAAGAAAACACGGATCCACTGCCATCTCGGTCACGGTGCGACCCTTTGAAGGTGTACGCGGAGTACGAGGTGGTGCGGCAGCATCTCACTTCTCCGGAGTTCCTTCTGGTTAGCAACGAACAGGAGGCCGATGTCCTGTGGCTCACGCACCACTTCAAGACCTTCGAGGAGTTGGCCGACCAGTCGCCCGGCAAGTTCATCAACCAGTTCCCATTCGAGTACGTCATCACCATCAAGGATCTGCTCAGCATCGTGGGCCGACGGGCGGCCAAGGAGCACCACAACGGGCTGACGCTGGACACGTATCCCGACTGGCTGCCCACCACCTACAACCTGTCCACGGAGCTCCGGGAGTTCGCTGCCTATTATCAGACAAGAGCAGCCAAGGGCCTCGATAACCACTGGATAATCAAGCCCTGGAACCTGGCACGCGGCCTGGACACATACATTACCGACAACATCCGGCAGATTGTGCGTCTGCCGGCCACGGGGCCCAAGATTGCCCAGAAGTACATCGAGCGACCGGTTCTGTTTAGGCGCGAGGAGCTGGAGGGACGCGTCAAGTTCGACATTCGCTATGTAATCCTCCTGAATAGCGTCAAGCCCCTGAAGGCGTATGTGCATCGCAAGTTCTTCCTGCGCTTTGCCAACCATCCCTTCTCGCTGGACCACTTTGACGACTACGAGAAGCACTACACGGTGATGAACTACCAGGAGGAGGCCCAGCTGCATCACGTCAAGTGCGAGGACTTTGTGACCCTCTGGCAGGAGCAGTACCCCGAGAACGAGTGGCCTGTTTTGGAGCAGCAGATCTGCAGCATGCTGTACGAGGTGCTGCAGTGCGCCAGCCAAGCAGATCCGCCCTGCGGCCTGGCTCCCTGTGCGCAATCCCGGGCCCTATACGCCGCCGACATCATGCTCCGTTGGACGGATGATGGGGAGAGGGTGATGCGGCCTCAGCTACTGGAGATCAACTGGACGCCGGACTGCAAGCGGGCCTGCGACTACTATCCCGAGTTCTTTAACGACATCTTTCGGCTGTTGTTTCTGGACGAGGAGAACGACGAGAGCTTCCGCCTGCTGAGGCCAGAGAAAGATCAATAAACTTATGCTTATTCGTGTACTTTATTTCTGGCTTAGACTATGAAAAACTTAAATAGCTTGCATTTTGTACAATATACAAGTAGGTGTGTGTGTGTGTGTGTGTATGCTTCTATGCGTGGGGAACCAAGTGCTCAGGGTGTGGCTTATGTTTCTATCATAGCTTGGACAGGCTCAAGGCTGAGAGTCAAGAATTCAGTGTCGAGTTCAAAGAGTGAGCTTACAGTTAACGCGTCTTACAATTCTCAATTGCAAATGGCACTTGATGAACTATGAACGATGAATACATGAAATCAAGAGTGAATGAAAATGAACAGGATGATGTCCCAAGAATATATACTAGATAAGGTGTAGTCACTTATTTAAACTTAAGGCAACATTGAAGGCACCCATGTCAGGCAAAAAGGCGTTTCACAAACATAAAGTAAATATGTTTTCAAGGGTCTTGTCTCTGAATAATACACCTACGAACTAATAGTGCGTGAAAATGCAATGCGAAAACGTCTATGAATGAACCTTACTTCTAGCTAACTCTAACTTATAAACTCTAGGGCTCGAGTACAACCGCTAAACGCAGACTTCGTCAAAGTCCAGGCGCACCTTCTCGTCCGCGGATGCTAGCTTATGTATAGTCTTTTTGATGCGCAGCGCCGGCAGACGCACATTGGGATTCTGGTGCCAGCACTCCTTCATTAACTTGGACATGCCGGCCAGCAACTGCAAGCGAGACGAAATAAAACCAATTGAATTCGGAACTCTGAGACACTAGTTCGAGGACCTACCGAGTCTGAGCTCCAGCGATTGGGTATGGAGGGCCTGTAGTTGTCGGTGCAGACCACTTTGCGCATATCCTCAAAGCTGGGATCCATGGGCACCACATCAGAGAACGGCACCTTGTACTCCTCGGCAATTCCGCACGCAATTGTGCGGCGACATACCTCCCACAGAACCAGTCCGAAAGCGTAGATATCAGTGCGTCGCAGCGCCTCAAAGCATTCCAAGTCAATGCTACTCCGGGAAAGCAAATTATTAAAGACATATTCCCAGAGATTTTCATAACTGTAGAAGGTTTACCTCTCGTCCAAAACTTCTGGGGCCATGTAGCGTTTGGTGCCCACCTTGGGATTGTTGCCCAGATCCAATAGTCCTGTCTCATGCGAGTGGGTGACAGCCAGACCGAAATCGGCTATCACGCAGGTTCCGTTCGAAGTGACCAAAATGTTCTTGGACTTCAGATCTCGATGCGCCATTGCTGGCTTGCCTTGCTTGCCGAATATCTCCGTATGCAGGTGCACCAATCCATTAGCTATCGATAGACAAATCCAAACCATGTCGTTGCGGCTCAGGGCATTGCGGTTGAGGTGATCGAAGAGGGAGCCGAGAGGGTAATAGTGCGTCATCAGCCAGAGTTGTGTGCACGAGTTGCGCGACGTCATGTCGGAGCCAATGAAGCCGAGTATGTTTTCATGGCGAAGCAAAACGGTGCTGTGAAAATACGATAAGAATTGTTGATTCACAAAATAGGTAAAAAGGTAATAACAAATGACTCTCACCTGTAGATCTCCGTCTCCCGCTTCCAGGACTCCTCGTCGCGACTGAAGAATATCTTGACGGCTATGCTCTCGCCGTGCCAGTGGCCCCGCCACACCTCGCCGTACTTGCCGCGCCCTATACACTCGATCAGGGTGACCTGCTTGGCCAGTGTGCGCTGCACCAGCAACGGTAGTCCGCTGCCCGATCCGGAGGTCACAGAGTGCTGCAAGTACTCTCTCAGAGTACTGTCGCCGGCGCTGGTGGCGCGCAGCAGCTCGTCGTTAACCAGATACGATTCCGGATCCTCTTTGGTGCGCGAGGCATGCAGACGCTTGCGATGGCTACGTCGGATGAAGAAGATGGCCACTACGCCCAGCAGAGAGATGATCAGGAAGGGACCCAGAATGGCCAGGGACATCTTGCCGATCCTGCTGGTGTCCGCCGTAACAGTGACACTGGCGAAGGGTGCCAGGTCGGGAAAGTCGCCGTTGTTGCAGTAGTCGCCGTTGCAGCAGACCAGGCTGTAGTAGTTGTCTGTATTCCGTTTGCTGGGACCATTGAGCTTGTTCGGCGAGCTCTGCCGGCACAGCGGCAGCTGTTCGAACGAGGTGGTGCAGCCGCGGGACACCTTCTCGTGGCCGTCGGCATCGCGGGTGCGGGACTTCCAGCACTGTTTTGATAAGCAGAAGGATTAGTTTTGGACTTTAGCTTGGGCCAGAGTCAAACTCACCTGAATGGCGTTCTGGCAGGTATGGGAAGACTCCAAGGGATCATGGCAAGGCGGCTCGCAGGAGTAGCATTTGTATCTGTTGAAAAAGAAAGGGGTAAATAGGTTGAATAATAGAGTGATTGGAGCAGGA
Organism: Drosophila ogumai; assembly: GCA_018904815.1. NCBI lineage: Eukaryota > Metazoa > Arthropoda > Insecta > Diptera > Drosophilidae > Drosophila > Drosophila ogumai. The sequence goes on from JAEIIJ010004739.1 coordinate 7,793, forward strand.
AAATGGACCGAAATGACCAGGAAAACCAAGCCCTAATGGGTTACCTTCTTTTCATGCGGCGCTTGCTCTTAATGTGTCTTCTAATCAAGGATTAGCAGCGTGTTAAATAGGCGGTTTTAAGGGTATTAGCAAATACAGTGATTTATGTCAAATGGCAGGAAGGGTAAACCGAAAACCAAAATTAAAATCAAGATCTAATCACCTGGGATGCGTCTGCACGGAGTTCTGTGGCACCGCCGGCAGTTCCTTGCCGTTGATGTGGGCGGACAGCTCCATGTCTATGTCCTGACTCTCTTCCAGCAACCGATCGCTGATTTCCGCTGAAAAAAAGAACACAACAAAAAAACAAACGCACATCAGACACATGCATACAGCACACATGCACACGCCACAGACGCACACACTCTCGCCCCACCAAGTTCTGTATACACACGGAACTCTGGAGTGCGCTGGTGTGGGTGGGCCAATCATTGAGAAAATGCACTTATGCTGCGTACGCCCACGACAGCATTCGAATCGGTTTATATAATGCGTTCTCGGGGGGTTTTTCCCCCAATAAGCATCCGATAACTGCACTTGAAGCCCGAGCGTGGCTAATACGCAGCACAATTGGCCAGAACCGCAGCATATGAAAACAAATCAGGGCCGTCCAAAACGCACACACGACACACTTTTCAATCAATTGTTGGGGCTCCAGGACCCGTTGCACTCGGCTTTTCTGTGTGGCACGCGTCGCTAGATGTTCACTTAAAGCGATTAACACCGTTTAAAACGTACCTCTTGCATTATAGCATATCGAAAACGACAATAGAAAAACTAAAAATAAGTTGGACTCCATTGCTCCATTCCGTTTCTGTGCAGAGTGTGACCAAGGCGGGCGAAAAGGGGATACCTGGTTCCTCAAAATACCGCACTGCGCAAATCTCCTAAATTTAGCCAGTGAAATATACCAAAGCATTACACACACACCAACGCAGGACGCACGCACACTACCACACCGAGCAGCCGGTCCAGCGGAAAAGTTTCTAGAACGTCGTGAAACTCGAACTCCATTTAAAGTCTTTCTCCAACAGCTGAGATAATTAAATAACTATAGTTTATTGGGGCTGCAACACCAAGGCCCAAATATACATTTAGCAGGTGAGTGGTGTGCATATTATAGAAGAGTTAACCGCAATCAGAGGTGTTTTGTGGGGCATGTAAGTGTTGTGATACTACATGGAGCCTACGATGTACGCAGAGGTGTTGACATATAGAGGTGATTCCATCCCAGATCCTGTATAATAGGTATAACTACGTGCATCGTATGTATGCTGGGAGTGGGCGACCGGTTTCGTCCCAGAAAATCAATTGATTATTGGCTCAGGTATCGATCAAGCTAGCAGGCCAGAGTTTTCCCCTCCCTCCGCCACAAACATGTGTTCGCTCGGTCACGTAACTGCTATAATTTTCCACATTTTCCTCTCGTCCCCGGGAGATACACACGTAGTAGGGAATTCTATATGTACCCCTATTTGCCTCCCACCAAGTACACACAATATCGCAGTCGGTAAACATTACAATTATTATCACGAGCAATGGCATCTGTATATGTACTCTGTATATGCAAGATATAGTTTATTGTACAATTAGTTGGGCTGCGCCAGAAATCGCACTGTTGGAGGGACGAGACAAAAAGGGGGCTCGGGGGAAGAATCTCGCTAAACAAAAACAATTGGGGGCAAGTGGTTTTTTTTCACGCTTATCAAGAGCCCCTCTCTGCGCAGACACTGCTCTCTCTCCCAGAGCTCCTCCATTATTTGCCGGCGTTTCGGGCGTACCGCTCTCATTCTTCGAAACCCACTCGTCGCGAAAGCACTGCTCCCGTTCCCGAAATAAAAACAATAATAATACACATTCAAAGGTAACGCAACGTCTCTAGAATCTAAAAAACTACGCAGTTCGTTTATTTATTGCTCGACAAATAATAAAGCGCGTGGTCAGTCGGTTGTTCTCTCTTACATAAGCTAATAACACGATAAATAGCCGGCAAATTTTGGCAACGACCTTACTGCGTCATTGATTTAATATTTATTTGCTTATCGCCCGATTAGAATTTCGTGATATTCATAGGTGTTTGGTTATGCATTAGTCGAGACGGAGTGGGACTAGGACAACCTTGGAGGCAGCTTATCACTCGGTTGATTGGAAAGTTCCCAATCTTATTTCAACGGGTTTCGTAAATACATTTTCTAAAAGGTTTATTTATAATGGATCACGTATGAAGAAAAGACTTAAATTGTTATAATTTTTCAATTTAAATAAAAAGTATCTTTAAAGTACGAATTCGGCGACAAAAAAAAAGCTGGCAAAACCTGTAAAATTTAAATTATAAACAAGTAACCATACTTTTAAACAGTTTTCTATTTAGTAATCTTGAAATTTAGAAAGTAAACAATATTTACTGCTTTATTGATAGTTTAATTATGTAAAAATATATAAAAATGTATAGAATTCTACCCTAAAAACTATCTTAGAATGATACCCTCTTTGTAACCATTTCATCAGCCATTTTTAAATCGATATTATACTACCATTTTCTCCACAGAAACCAACGTTCCAGTAACCAAACGCATTTGCCAAGGAAACGTGTTCAAAAACTAACAGAAACAAGCCTCAAACAAACCGATAAACAAACAAATAAACCAACATAAATTATTCCCTCAAAAGTGATTAGAAAATATTGTTATTTGTGCGAGAAAAGATCCCTACGCGAGTGAAGTGTACGCTTGAGAGAGCGATATGTCCGCATCTGCTGCCTCCGGTTCGCGCAATAAACACTCCAAAATCCGTGACGATGAGCAGCATTTAGACATAACCAAGGACGAGTTCGACCGTTTCCGCCAGGCGCTCAGCCAGGAGGAGTTCCGTAAGCTGTTCTTCGAGTACGTGGAGGAGATCCAGGACCCCGCTAACCGCAAGATCTACGAGGAGGAGATCACGCAGCTGGAGAAGGAGCGTGGCGTGGAGGTGACATTCATTCACCCGCAGCCGGGATTCGTGATTAAGACCGCACAGGATGGCGAGCTCAAGTGCTTCATCAACATCGCCGGCTCGCCTGAGATCGAGAGACCCAAGAACGAGGTGGCCACGGATCCGTCGAACGGCAGTCGGGGGCTGAGCTGGTCCATTCCCATGGCCCAGACAGCCTCGCGCGATGACTGCGATGCCAAGAACAACCGCTGCAAGGTGTTCGACGTGGTCTTTCACCCGGACGCCCTGCACTTGGCCAAGCGGAACCAGCAGTTCCGCAAGTGCCTCATCGACACGGCGCTGGATGCTGTCGAACGGGAGTATCAGGTCACCCTGGATCGCGCCAATCTCAAGTTCCCCAAGCTGGACTACAAGGGCATCGCCCGTCCTACTGTGATACGCAAAATGGCGAAGAATTACTCGGCCGAGGACCAGGAACCCCATCCCTTGGGGGACATCTACCCCACTAAGCCGCCATCGGCCTCTGACGCAAAGCCCCGCGTTTTGCCCATGAAGGCGAAGCCATCTCCTGTGCCGGAGTTCACGGTGCCCAGGTATTCGATCAAGCACAGCCACGATGTGGATTTGTCCGAGTACACGGACGAGCTCGATGCCAAGCTGCACGTGACGGTGCCGCGCTCCCTTGTCGTCGAGATCGAGCTGCCCCTGCTCCGCTCCACAGCCGAGTGCCAGCTGGATGTCACCGCCACGTCCGTTTATCTGCTCAGCGAGCGCCAGGGTGCCAAGTACCGGCTGAAGCTGGACCTGCCCTTCACAGTGGACGACAAGGCGGGCAGCGCCCGTTTCGACACGGATCTGCGCCGCGTCAGCATCACGCTGCCCGTGGTGCGGACTAACGTACGCGAGCAGCGCCAGATGCACGACACTTTGCGCCACTTTAGCCGCGAGGACAGCGGCGTGGAGCTGCATTCCAACAGCGAGTCGCCCGTGGAGGAAGATGGCGATGGCGATCTCAGCGATTCCAAGGCGGATATTTCCGAGACTGGTAAGTTATTCTTGATTTGTATTTACCTTTTTGTCAGCACTTGTGACCCTCCACAGCTACGCCCACTGCCACGCCAGAGCATAATGCCAACAACCCGTTCCTTAAGAGCTCCGTACACTATCAGCTGCCAGCCAAGTTCGACTGCAACGTGCTGGACAACGTGATGGCCTTTGTGCTACATGTGCCCAACGTTCAACCGGACTCCATTCAGCAGCTGAAGGAGCAGCGGAGCCTGCATCTGCAGTTCGCCACCATCGGCAGTGGCTACTATCCCACCCACTATGCTTTCTACGTGGAGCTGCCGGCCGAGGAGGGAGATCTAGCCATCGAAAGCGCCGAGGCCGAGGCCTGGGACAATAATGTGGTGCTGAAGCTGTGCTTCAGCTCGCAGAGCGAAACGCCACAGGGCTATCTGGCTGGACTGGATGCCACGGATCTCAAGGAGTACTCAGTCCACGGGCAGTACAAAGTGAAGGATAAGAAGGGGGACAAAGCCAAGACTGAGGATGCCCAGCTGGATGTTAAGTTCAAGCACAAGGAGGGCCAGGCCCTAAAGGTCACCATTCGCCCGGTGCCGAAGGAGAACGACAACGAAGAGGAGGAGGAGGAAGAGGAGCTGGAAGACCAGGAACACGAGCAGTTGTCCCAGCACGCTCACAACAAAAAGCCGAATAAGAAGCAGCGCAAGAGGAACAAGAAGGAACGCTCCTTCTCTGAGTCGGCCTGCGAGGATATACTCGATCAGAAACCCCTGGCCGATATCCCCGTTCCACAGCCCAATGCCACGCTGATGCTTCCGCAGCGCAAGCAGCGCAGCTACTCGGAGTGCAACGACAGCAGCGTGGGCAGTGGTCGCTCAACTCGTGGCATCCTCAAGCGATTCAGCCGCTATGGACCACGGCCCTCGATGTCCGACAGCTGCTCCTCCATCGACGACTGCTCCTCCTCGTACTCGTGCTCCGTGGACGCTTCCGGAGTCACGCTATTCTCGCACTCTTTTGGCGGCATTCCCGAGGAGGATCGCGGCGATGCTGGACTCTCGGAGAGCTGCAAGAAGACTGTTAGGTTTAATGACCACATCATGAAGCAAGTGTTCCGGTGGGTACCAGAAATATCCCCTGCAAATGGGTTGCAATTTAATAATTTACTCAAATTTTAGACTTGACTCCAGCATCCTGGGTCAGCGTAAGAAGAACCAGAAGCGCCGTGATCTCAAGATGCGGGCCCAGCAACGTCGCCTCAGCGAAGGCGATTCCGTGGATTACGAGGAGACGCGCGGCGCTGCCATCAAGGTCAGTTGGGGGCGGAAGAAAGTGTGTAGATTGGGTTGATCTCGTTGATTGAGTGAATATCCCATTCCGGCTGGTTAGGAAGCAGTTAGCTTGTTGGCTTGTTAATTGAATTAGCGGCCCTCGGCTAAATCGCGCAGTTTGGCTTCACTTGCCTGAGGCCAGACGCCAAATATTGATCCCACTCTTTGTCTGAACCGCTTCAATTACACGTGTGCGAAAGCTAAATAGATCCTGAGTTTGGCTCTATTTTTAGCAGGAATTTTGTGAAATTTAATTCATCTGTGTTAATTGATATGCATGGACGTGAATTTAGCAGGGAATGGAAAGTTTATGCAGATGTGAATAGAACGCAATAGTTGTAAGGGGGTACAAGTATAGCAGAGCTTATAACATTTAAAACAGGAAGGTAATCCGATGTGTCTAGATTGCAATTGAGTCATTCCAACAAATTACAAATCAATCCTAACTAAGTCGAAAGTTTTTCTGTGAGTTTTTTGCATACTAATATTTCAATATTATTATTTTAAATAATAACACGAAAAGAAGAGTGTATGTACAAATGTTATAACTAAGTTTAATAAGGTTCTGACTATGTAAATGAAAGCTTAAAAATAACATAACTACGCCAAAAATGCAATAATTTCAAATCGGAAAGCGGAAAGCCTGCTCGGAAATTGTAGATGCCGCCTAATCTTGGTAGCCCGAATTCATATAATTTTGTTATTAATAAATATACTCCTATATTTACCTTACAGCCACAAGGAAATCCCTCAAACAAAGGCAACAAGTCGAAGGGAGGCTCGTCCTCGTTCCACGACAGCGGGCTGGATCTAACCGGGGGAGCTGCCCATGGCAACAACAGCGAGGCAGATGCCAAGAACGCCATGATGTTTGAAATGGATGACGAGGACTAAGAGGATGTTATGTAAACACGAAATATATTCATAGTTTTTTCGAGTGTTTTAGAGGCATGTTTTAAAGCTATTTATACATTAATTATTGCTACTTTTTTTTTAATATTTATACACATTGTATTTGGTTTTGTGTCCAAGGAACTCGCTCAATTGGAAATCTATCTAAGCATACAACAAATTGTATTTAGGCAACGAAAAATCAGGGCTAAACGGAAATCAAAATATGCATAAAACCATTAATTGTTATATAATTCGGTTGATCATTGAAATTGTTGAAGCAGAAGAACGAACCTATTAGTAATAGTTCATAGTTACCCATGTTCATTGCAAACTATAAGTTGTAAGTAAACATTAATGCATTCATTTATTGCAGCCTGCATGCTCATAGCTCACAATCAATAATCAATACACGGCAAACATAAACAATATCAATAGTTAACAACTCCTCTAGTATTATACACGCAGAACAGCATCAGAAGTAGTCTGAAGTGAATGTAACTTTAACTTTTGTAAACCGAAGGCGGAAAGTTAAAATATATATATACACCCCAAGTGAATGGTCAGCAGAAGTGCTTTTGCAACAGCGTTTCAATGTGTCCAACTTGTTGCAGTTCCCGCCGCTTTCCTTCTAACACATACAGAACAGGACAGTCCAGGGAATCGCATTGGAGGTCACCCAGACGACCGCAGCAGGCCTGGCAGATCTGACGGGTCAGGTGATAGCCCCTCTCCAACCGCGCCGTCTTATCCGAAAGTACAACCACACATCTTGACGCATTCTTTAAGCAATCTGGACATATGCCCGCCTTGGTCTGGCGGCCACAATCAATGATGCAGCTGGTGGTGGAGAAATACTGCGAGATGGTCGACTTGGCGCCTCTGCCTCCTCCGACCACCTCGTTGGCCGTTCCCACAGCCGGCGTCATCAAGAGCTTTCGCGGCAGACTGGCAAACCAGTCGTGGACATCGGCTCCGATGAGCAGCAGGCAGCGGTTCAGCGGTGGTATGATCGCCTTGGTGATGTAGTACATGGCGTTGATTTTGTGCCCCTCGTTGGCCAGAATGTCGTGGGGACTGCGCACCAGCCGGATGAGCTGCATACCCGGTGGGCCATTCACGATGATAAAGGGTACCCGCTCCCCGCGACGTGGAATACGCCTGGGATCCTTTTGCATCCATTTTCTGGTCAGAATTTTTAGAAATATTATTGAGCCTGGAGTCTGATCTGCAAACTTACCGTGTAAGTGCCAGAGCCGGTACACAGGCTGTGGGCTTGTACCCGTTGAGTCCGCGAAACTCCTTGGCAAAGATCAGATCCTGGAGGTTGGCCCGACCAGAGAGCAGCTTGGTGAATTGCCGGCAGACGTACTGCTTGATTTGACTAACGTCCTGCGTCTCGAATAGCAAACGCAACACCTTCTCCAGCATCTTGGCCACCGCCGGGCAGCCATCCCGCCGCACCGTCTCAATGCCCTTGGCCTCGAAGACTGGCTGTGCCTGGTCGGCCGTCTCGTACATGTAGCCCACGTAGCGCTTTTTGGTCTGCAGCAGGCACGGCTGGTAGACCTTCTCCAGCTTCAGCTTCACCGGCTGTGGGTTCATCTCGGTGACGGCCTGGGCAATCTCCTCGCCAATACGAAAGGCTTCGGTTCGATTTCGGCCCGGAACCAGGACAAACATGGAGTCCGTGTCGCCATAGACAACGCGCACCTTCCACTCTTCATTCGCCTCCACCAGCTTGATGGCTCGCTCTAAGGTCTCGCGTCCCTTGGACACCACCGAGTCACCCACCTCGACGGCCGGCATCCGTCCACTGAAGTTGGCTGCCGTGTAGCCGTACGTGACGTTCGCCATCAGCTTCAGGCCCAATTGGCGGGAGTGCAGAATCCTCTGCAGGGCGGAGCTATCCTTGTGGAGCTTCATCGACTGCTTGACCATTTGGCGCGTGTCCAGAATCTCGGTAAGCATGCGCGGCAGGATTCCCTCACGCACCTCACGCTTCACAAAGACCACGCCGCAGGGCGACACGGTGACCAGATCGTGCTCCAGCAGCTTCTGCAGCATCTGCCGGGAGACACGCAGCTGCGAGGCGCCAAATTCGAAGGGCGAACTCCCTCCCAAGTGCTCTACTCTCCCCAGGCATGTGGAAAAACAGTAGTTGTAGGCTATGATCATGCTGGGGTACAAGCTCTGGAAGTCCAGGACAATCAGCGGATCGGCATAGAAGCGGGATTGGGGTTCCAGGATGAGGGCCAGGTACTCCGGAGCCCGCATGTGAGCCCGCTGCTGGACGCTCGGGGACAGGGGCACCAGGTTCTTTGGCTTGGCGATTCTGGAGAAATATTTCTTTATGAAATTGATAAGCGTTTCCAGCTTTAGACTCACCTCAACATCATGCTCTCCACACGAAACTGGGAACCTCGCGACAGCACCTCGTAGAACTGGATGCCAATGAGCTTGGCCATTTCGCTGGTGCGTCCCAGGAGGTCCAACTGATCCAGCAGAGCCAAGGTGCCACGTACCCGCTCCAGGTGGTACTCCATCACGATCCAGCGCGTGCAGGGCGAGGCAAACCACTCGCTGAGCGCCTTGGGCGAGTGCCAGGGACATCGCCTGTGCAGGATGTGGTACATTACGTTCTCGAAGGTGTATGACGTCAGGGCAATCTCTGAGCGCATCAACCGCCAAACGTCCAACAGGATGCGGCCGCACAACTTCATCTCCACGTCCAGGTCGGTGAACTGCTCCCGATCCTCGTCTACAAAGTCGCGCACCTTCTGCGTGGGCACTCGGGATAGGAGAGGAGCGATATTAAAGCACAGATGCTTAGCCCGATCGATCACGTAGCCCCAGGATGACATCTCGATCTCGTAGCCAGCGTATATGTCTGCATCCCAACGCCCACACAGAACCAGTAAAGCCTCAAAGGCCTCCGCTTCACTGCCCATCACTTGCACCTCAATATCGCGGTCCAACCCGTGCGTGAATCCTTCGCTCATCAGATCCTGGGCATTGTTCACCATTATGTAGCCACAGGCCTTGCTGGGCAGGCTATCATCCGGCAGACTGTGCTCGATGGCGTAGAACAAGCAGCGGATCTCGTCGTGCATCGGATCTGGCTGGAGTTCACCTCGCGTGCACACAAACACTTCCAGAGTCATGATGGTCAGGTGGTTGCACTCAATGTCCGCCTTGGCCTGCTGCAGGTTCTCCAGGTTCACCTTAAAGCCGAACGTATTGTCCAGGGTGGCATGACTCAATCCAAAGCTCAGATCGTGCTGCTGGGCCTGGTCACAGGCTCCCTCTAGCTGGCGCAGAAAGGAACTCCGCTCCAGCTCTGCCTGGACAGCGCTGCTGGAGGCGCTTTGCTCGCTGGACTGTGAGCTGGCCACCACCTCCTCCTCCCGCTGGGCCTCCTCGAAATTGAGTCTTGTGCCGCGTTTTAAGCGAGTTTTAGCTGCTTCTTTGGCCTTGCTGCTGATAGGAATCTCCTTGCTCTTGCCCTTCGCTTGGGACAAGGGTGTGAGGCTTAGGCTGCAGTCCAACTCCTCCCCAGCGTCCTCTTCCCCACTTCCCCCCGCTTCGGCTCCCTCAGCCTGTAGCATCATTGTGATTTTCTGGCGCTTAATCTTGATGGGACTATCCATATCCCCAGATGTCTTCACAGTTTCTCCCCGCTGACGGAGCACTTCCTGGGCCTTCAGCCACACCTTGGCCTCCTGCGGTGTGGGCGCACTCTGGGCCGGTTCCATCACTACCTTCTGTCGGCTGCTAAAGAACTCCCGCATACGCTGCTCGCCTCGATGCCGCTGCAGCATTGCCGGTCCACCGATTGCAATCAATTGCTGTCGCCTCCAAGAGGCAAGGCCACGATCATTGCCCAGGGCACTCTGGAAGGGCTCGCAGTCGTTGAGCTTGTTTCCAGGGATGTGCAGCACCAGGAAGCCCACTTCCGTCACCTTGCTCACATCCGCCGGATCGCTGTAGAAGGGCTGCTGGAACTCGAACTCGGGAATGTCCAGCTTGCAGCAGCCGCGAACCACTTCATCGTAGGAGGGCGGCAGTTCCAAAGGAGTTATCACAAAGGACGACTTTTTGGGAGTGCAGGGGCGAGGAGGAGAAGCCGAAGGCATCGCAGGACTCTCAATTGCATCACTGAACACCGAAGGACTATTGACGATTAGAGAGTGCTCGTAGAAGCTTTTCATTAGCTCGGGAGTGTGACTCTCACTGCTCCTTTGGCTTGAGCGAGGACTGTTCCCGATCTCTGGTGGAGCTTGGCTTGAGCGAGGAGTGTTCCCGATCTCTGGCGGAGCTTGGCTTGTGCTAGGAGTTAGGTTGGAGGCTAAGCTCTTACGCAGACGTCGCAAATTGGGTGTTTTTCGCAGTTTTGTTGGCATTTGATCAGCCTCTGTTTCGGACTCAATGACCTCTTCTTCATCGCTCAAAGCGAATTGGTACTCTTCTTCGCTGGGATTTGGGGATTTCTCAGGGAAAGTAGGAGCTGGATCAGGCGGAAAGAGTTCTTTTTGTACATTTCCGACTTTCGACTTGGGAGTTTTTGCTGCATCGACTTTTTTAGCAGTGCCAATTTGGGGTTCTTTTATTTTTTTAGGGTGACTTTCAGGCTTTTTTTGTGTCCTTGGCTTAGGACTTTCCTTTAGACTGGGTTCTAGTGCCTCGATAACCAATTGCTTTCCTCTTTTTGTTGTATTTTGGGCACTCGTTTGAGGTTGATCTTCAGGATCTTCAGGATCTGTACTTCTTCTAAGCTCCATCTGTTCCTGACGACGAGCACTGCGACGTGGCCTTTTCTCTTCCATTCCTTTATTTTTTGACTTTTGGCTTTTATCCTTATTTGATTTGGGGGTCTCACCTTCTTCTCCGGCTCTTACCTTAGCCTTAACCTGGTGGCGTGCACTTCTTCGCGGCGGCTTCTCCTCTTCTTCTGGCAATCGCTCACCATCGGCGCTCTCGAACATGTCGGAGAAACTGGGATTCCTATCCCGCGGCGTCAAAGAGCAAATCACATGCGTCTTGTCCAAGTTGCGTGTGGATCGTCTGGAACTCCGTAGAGGCGTTAGGCTGTCGGGAAAATAGGAATCAATGAGGTTTCAAATTAATTAAAGAAAAAGAATGATTATCCTACTCGTTTTGTAAGCGTATGAAACTGTTAGAATCCTCAACACTTTTCCGCCGCAGCTCTGTCATGGCCAGTTTTTTGCGTAACGAGAGCTCGGGCCTAAAAAAACATAGGTTTTTATTAAAAATAACCTTAATAAACTTTCTTATTAAGGTAAACTTACCCAGGAGTTCTGGGTTGCTTATCAAGTTGCAAGCTAAGCCGGGGATTCAATGCCTTCCTTGTAGTTTCCTCATTACTTTCTGCAAATAACTCAATAAATTATGTGTCCCAGTGTCCATCCATGGGTCATACTCACTTTTCGTTGAAGAACTACTGCCAATTGTCAAAGGCAGCGGTGCGTACTTCTTGGCCGCACTGGACCTCGGGGTGCGCGGCGACTTCATGCGACTGGGCGTGGTTGGGGGAGTTTTGGGAGGACTTGTCACCCTGGACTTGGAGCTCCTTAGCTTTTTGGGCGTAAGTTGGAGGCCATCGTCGGCTCCATCGATTTGTGGCAGCTTTGTGGAAGGATCTACGGGCTTTGGTTCCGGCTGGCTTTGGGTTAGTTTAAGCAGCAGCTCATCGATGTCATCGAGGGCAGTGGAGAAGTCATGCCGCGTACTTTCGCCCTCATCCTCATCGGAATCACAGTCCTCGTCGGCCAGAGCATGCCCAGTTTCCTTGCTCAAGAGCTCCGGAGTTAGCTCAACTATGTAGAAATAAAGTAGAATATAGGATCTAAAAAGCAAAAGTTATTTGCTGATCATACATTTTTTATGCGGCTGCGATAAGGGAGCCAATGAACTGTCCAAATCCACCGGGGACTCGTTGTCATTCTGCTCTTCTAGCTGCTGCAACGCCTCCAGTAGCTCCAGGTCCTCCTCCCTCACTGCAGCATTTGAAAATTGTTAATTATTCACCATGAAATTATCGTTTTGGCAACAGTTTACCCACAGGTGGCATCGTGAGGTATGGCGCCATGTGGCTGTGAGAGACTCAAGATAAGCTCCTCATCCACCAATGTAGCATCCATGCACTCAGAATCGTCTTTTGCAACTGGAAGGCTGACATTACTGCCGCTACCGCTGCTGCAGGCTACATGGTTCTGAATGAAGGAGGCATTGACCAGAAGCTGCTGCTGATCCTGGGAGCATTCCTCGGGATAAACGGCGTTGGCCAAAAGCTTTTGCAAATTCCAAGTGCGCCGCTGCTCCTTGCTGCTGGGCAAGGTGGTCTGCATGGTGACATTGGCCAGACTTGTCTGATCCGACAGCGTTTGATCCGACAACGTGGACTGCTCCAGGGTCATCAGCTTGCTTTCAAGAGCGGTCCGGTAAAATATATCGCTCTCGGCTCTTTCCACAAGAATTCGCTCCTGAGTTTCCGGCAGCTTCAATTCTGGCACCTGAAAGAAATACTTAGTTTAGTGGGAGTTGTTGTGAGAGTATAATCCACGCACCGCTTGTACTTTTTCCTCTTCGCCGGCTGCGGTGTGCTTTTCCACCAGCTTCTGGCGCCGCATGCTCTCATCGTTCCATATGGCCTCGATGCCCGGATTGGTATGGCGGCCCTTGCTTTTGGTCACCAGCTGAAAACGATTCAGGATGAAGCTCGAGCTGACGTCGACCTCCAAGGCACTGCAGGCCACCTTCCTTACGCTAATGGTGTCCAGCAACTGGGTGGGCTTGACGTTCGGATAGGGAACCACTGCAAAGAGGTTTAGAAGTGATTCTTTAGAGCTGGTGCCGAGAACTTGCCCTCGTCTTCGTGGCTGCGCCGGAACTTGAGCACCTCCAGCGGCACGTGCAGGTAGCTCATCCCGTACAGGTTGTAGTCGATCATGAACTGCAGGATGTAGGGCACATGTGACTCGTGCGCGTTGAAGTTCTTGCTGAGGATAGCGCCGCTCTGGAGAAGATTGGCGGCGCGGCGCACAAAGCGCGGATTGAACATGTAGATCTTGAGAAACTGATGCTCAACGCGATGGTAGCCGTAGAAGGGTCTGGCAACGGAAACGATATAGTCCAAAATATTAGCAAATGGGAGCCCACTCACATCCCCTTGACCAGCTGTATTTTGAAGACATGCTGGGCATTGGAGCTGCCCTGGCCCAGGGATATATTGATGGCCTTGTCCAGGTGCATGGCTATCTGAAGAATGCCGCGCTCCAGGGACTCAAAGTCCTTCTTGTCGTACGGAATGTAGAAGTACGGAAACACCCCGTGGACATGCATGCAGGTCTTCTGGCCCCTGGAGTTGCCCCCAAATACCCGCACCACCGGCACCTGTATGTTGGAGCATCAAATTAAAAACTCAATGATTATGGTGAAATAAGATCGGGCCTACCCGCTTGATCTCCTTGCCGCGCAACTCGGAGTAGCAGGGATCCAGTCCGAACTGAGGCTTCTCCATGTAGAAGTCGGCGATGACCAGGCGCAAGGAGAACACGCCGACATCCTCGGCTGCAGCTGCCATTGCTCGAGGACATAAATAAACCGATTTAACAAATCTATCGCCTAGAATTCAATTCAATTCAAAACAGTGTGACCTTTGCGGACCACTGCCAAATTACTGACTTCCCTGCAGGGTAGAGCTTAAAGCTATCGATAAATCTTGCCTAGGGCTGCAAAAGGCTGTTAATTTAAAAATTTTGTTAAGGGTTCTTGAGATTAAAATTATACAAGTAATTTTAAGCATAATATAATACAGTACCGATTTTTATTACAGATAAATTGACTTTAAAAATAATAAAGCTTTTAATTAGAAATAAATTAGAAACTAATCCATTATCAAGATAAACAAAACTTGACTATAATAAATTAAGCTGTAAAAACTCTCTTGATAAACAGATTTATTAATTAACACTTAAAGCTAGCTCTTTGAGGTTAAATTCCATCACAATAATTCATATTTAATTTCCGATATTATCTACAAATATCGCTCTTGACTCACAATACACTGCTAATAAAAGTTAATCTTATCGCAACAGATAATCATTACTCTATACAGACTTTGAGGGAACTCGTAGGTGTATTATATTGGGTTAATAACACTTGCCTTAGGAGGCAACTCCCAATACGCTGGGGGCACATCCTGGCGCATCCTGCAAAAAGCCTTTTGCACCGCATACAACGCCAAGCCGAGGTAAGCTGCACGGAAAGTTGTCAAGTTAGACTCCAAATCCGAAAAACGAAAACTTGTGAAATACATGCCTGTGATAGGGATAACCATTATAAGGACTATAACCCATCCATCGTTGGCCAAAAGGATAATGCCTGCGTACACCATAAGATACAGAAAGCTAGCGGTCGTGATCATCCAAGGCACGAAGAATCTGTGTTTTTCCTAGGGGACACACATAGTGATTATCTCAATATGATTTTCACGAAAAGAAAGAAAGGACATACCTTAATAGCACCCACGATGAGAACAATGCTCCCCATAATCTGTAGTGCCGCAACGTGAATTCCAAAGCCATAGGATGTCCCTATAAAGGGGAAAAACTCCCATGATAGTTGTATTACCTCAAGATTAAGCTCTATTTTACTTACATTGCCAATCCCCCACTATCAGGTATATTATCGCAAAGCCAATCGACAATAAACCCGAGCAAATAATGCCATCTTTCGAGTCCAATTTCCACATTTTCCTTCTGTCCGAACAGCTGAAAGCCTTTGTTGCAAATGAACATTTTACTCTATGCGAATAAAAAGCTTTCGCTTTGCACCTATCTTATCAAAAATACAAATAACATACACATGTTCTTTATTCCCAAACATTGAGAAGCTTTCAAGTTAACAAAGGCTGAGAAAACGTGTCCTAACAGTGACTCAAGATATTCCTCTTTTCAGCTACACTTATCTTTGGCTCTGACTGATTCTCCCGCATCGTGTCAAAACCTTTCTTCACTGCGTATAGGGCATAACTGAGATACACTGCAAGGAAAACATAAATAAATGATCAGGTGGATCCTTATGAAACCAAACTTACCTGTACTTGGCGCTAAGATGATAGGAACAAAAATCCAATAAATGGTCTGGATCACTGCTATGGTCGCGTAAGTCAACAAGTAGATAAACAATGCCGTGGAAATCATCCATGGCACAAACAATTTGTAGTTTTGCTAAATGAATTAGGTAAAATGATATTATAGAATTAATCAATTAATGTCAGCCCTGTAACTTACCTCCAAAACCCCAACTATTAGGACCGCGCTGCTCAGTATCTCTAGACAACAAATATGCAATCCCCAATATTGCATTGGACCTGTGAAGCAGACAAATTTGAATAAGAATGATTATAATTCGCAGCTTCCATAAATGTATACCCATTCGATAATAATAACGGTCCGGCGCAGCTAGATAGGCAATTGTAACTCCAATAGATACAATTCCCGAGAATATGATGCCAGGTTTGGTATCCAGCTTCAACATGTTTCTATATATTATTATTTTTACGTGCGATCTGTTTGATGTGTTTCTTGCCAATAACCATTTGCACTGAATATTGGTGAGCTTTTGCTCTCCTCTTATCTAATCAGGAAACAAGCAACAGAGACAGATGTTATTGTTTATTTCGAGAACAGCTTTGAATTTTAATACCTGGTACCAATGAGGTAAAATGGTAGTATAACTTGGAGACAACTGAATATGTACATATGTATGTATGTACCAGGCAAAAGGAGTCATTTTCGAACCCATAAAGTATATATACATATATCCTGGATCCGCATCGCCAGCCGAGTTGATTTAGCCATGAGAGAGCGGTCTAAACCCAGCTGAGCTCTTTTATTATATTAGTCGATCTATTAACGGGGGTGTTGATTAATTCGGTGCAAAACGGGTCACTTTTTAAAAATTTGTTGTGGGAAAACGGCGACATAGAATTATTTAATATTAAAAAAATATAATGCATTCGTTAAAGGATAAATGTCCCAAGGTAATCACGTAGCGTTTTTATTTTTATTTATTTATTATAATTTTAGTCAGTAGCTTGCAAAACAGAAGGAGTCATTTCCGACCCCATAAATCATATATATTCTTGATCATGCGAGTCTTTCTAGACATGTCGCAAAAAAAAAAATTGTTTTCATTTTTTTTCACCAGCCAGCCACCAGTCAGCTACCAGCCAGCCACCAAACAGCCACCAGCCAGCCACCAGCCAGCCACCAGTCACCCAGCCACTGCATTTTTGACTTAGTTATGATAGATTTCAATTGTAACCTGCAAGGGTATACAAGCTTTGGCTGGCCAAAGTTAGTTTTCTGTCTTGTTAAAATTGTTTTCTGCTATTTTATCAAAATACAAAAATACAAAAAATCTTTCACTGAACTCACTTTACTGTAACTTGTTCATTTTTAATTTCTACGTTATTTATGGTACTTTAATTTAAAAATTTTGTATACACTTTCAGTAATATGTATATACTTCGATTTCAAATACCATATCTTAAGAAACTGAAGGGTCTTAATTAATCAATTCCGGCTGCCGGAATTTAGCTTCTTGTTATATGTAGAAATATATAGGGTTCATTTATTTATTTCAATTTTGTATTGGTCCGTCTTATCTCTGGCATGGGTCAGCTAGGCCACAGACATTTCTTTCTTTCTTTCTTTTCTGTTCATTAATGAAATCTAGTTCAATTGTTTGCTGATTTGACTGTTCAGCTTTTGCCCCATCAAGACTTAAAGATACAGATACAGATGGCACAAACATTGCATTGATGGCACTTTATTTCCGCACATGAAACTTAATTTACTTTGGTGAACTTGGCATTATTCTTTTTCTGCCAAACATAGAAGCCGCCAAAAGCCAGGACTCCCAGCAGACCCACAATGAGGGTAGCAACTGCCGCGTAGAACACAAAAAGGTCGAAAAGGTGCAGTTGGCAGGAGGGAATGCCTATGCCACGGGTGCGCACCGCTGCTCCTCCCTTGTGCCGCACAACGTAGTTGACCCAGAACAAAGCGCTGGCCAGGGCGCCAAGGGGACGGTCTCGGAACTCGAGGGAAACCTCTCGAATGGTCAACTGGAAGTGAGGCTCTAGAAGAAGCCTGTCCACTGCCCATGTAAGGGAGGTGCTGGTCACATTGTTCTCCGCCAGCTGCAGGCCTACGCCCAACTGAACAGCCAGCTGCATATTCCTGCGCTCGTGGTGGAAGAGAGGCAATCCCAGAATAGGCACATTCCGAACAATTCCCTCCTGCAGATTGAGCAGGTCACCGTTCGTCAAGAACACCTTCACCCTCGGATGCGCTAGGATGTCTATCTGCGGCACGGCATGCTGGATCATAACATTCTTGGGCAAACCCTCCAGGGTCTTCACATCGTGGCAGGTCCAGATAACGCCCTCCTTCCGGGAGGAGAAGAACGCGAACAGAGCCTCCAGCTTCTCCTTAGGCAGTTCTCCACACGGCTGCTCGTTTCCCAACTGGACATAGATTACTCCAGCCCGAGCTTCCTCCACGAAGCGCTTGACATTCCAGGGCAGCTCCTTTGGCCCTCTGATGTGCAGGCCACCGGCGGGCACAATCTGTTGGATACTCACCCGGGGCGTCATCAATGGCACATGACTGTTGAGCAAGAGCAGTGATAGCTGGCTGGCCTGCAGCTCGGCAATGGAGTACCGCTGCTTAAAGTGTTTGATCACCAGTTGCTCCTGAGCCCCGTAGTGATCCTTGGCAAACTGCTTCCGGCGCGAGATGCACTCCCGGATATTTCCCAGGCGCTCAGAGAAGCCCAGCTGGTGAAAATCAAGTTCAGAGTCTATAGGGGAACATGCCGCCGGCACCAGGGCCTCCTGCACGGCATCCATGTAGTTGCCGAAGTCTGTGGAGACGATGCCCACGACTGGTCGCTGGTGTATAAGTCCAAGGGCCAATAGGGCCTCCGTGTAAAAGTAGTCAACGAGGATCACATCGAAGTCGAACTCTATGTACGACCTTTTAAGTAGCTTCTGCAGTGGCTCTTGGGCCAGAAAGTGGTCCAGCGCTCGAGCACCAACGTGGGCAAGCGACTGGCGGAGATTTTCGATGGGCAAACGACCAAGATCGGCGAGGTTTCCCTTGGGAGCCGCCTGCTTTTGCACTGTTCCAGGAAAGTATTTCAATTGCAGATACAGATTTCTATCCTTAAATCGTACTTACACTCGTTCCAGAAGGGATACTCTCCTGTTATTGTTTCTGTGACATTATCCAGGGATTCCCCCAAACCATGGCCAGTGTAAACTTCAACCTAAGCCAGAACAAAGCTCATTATATAGATAATAATATTAATATTTGTGCCTACACTGTGTCCCCGGCTGGCCAATTCCGCCACTAGAGTTCGCATCACCGCAAAGTGACCCTCGCTGGCGTGGGGAAACAGCACTAGGATTTTGGCCCCATGCGAGAGCGGGCCCAAAACTAGGGCACACAGAGCCAGGGGGATCCAGCGATTCCCTAGAGATTCCTGTGGAGTAAAATACATATTACTTAAACGCTTTCGAAAGTACACATCATCGAATAAAAGATGTCGAGACAATTTCTTATCAGTTTGGCTGGCTTGTAGGTGACTTGAATTGAACTCCTCCTATCCGCATACCAACCATATTCCGATTTTTAGAGATCAGCGGGGATGGGTAATTAAGTTCCGGTCGGGTTCCAAATCCAAATGCATCTGCCGCTGGGACAACTCTTCCGGTTCTGGCGAGTAAACGAATCAGACTGAACTAATTTCGCTCCTTTCGAATCGACTCGTCCCAGAAACAAAACATCAACTGATTGCTCTCCGGAAAAATAATCTTAGAAGTGCGTCCAGAATTTCTGCGGCCACTGGAACATGTGTGGCACATGAGATTGCCACCAGACCCCAATACACAGGCCTTTCCATATATGCTTGAAAAATATACATTTGTATGGGGGTTCCTATTCCTCTTGGTAATATGTGGGGACTGGTGGGAATGGGGTACAATTGCCCCATAAACATGTTCATATATACATTTCTTCCCAGTTGAGCGATATGAGAACTCGTCTCTTGAGTTTATTGTTTTCCTCTCTCTCTATAAGGGGGAACGGGGTGTATTTTGCTCCAGTCTGCATAATTCTTCAGTGCACTCGACTTTGAGTTTGAATTTGTCTGTGGGACTTGCAAGCTCATCATAAAAATGCAAACACAGAACTCAAAATACACCTGCTAATTAGGTTTAACTTTTGTTAGCTCAAGACTCATTAAGTAAAAAGTCCTGTAACCTATACTGGATCTAAGTTAAAACCTTGATGCGAATACAATAAGCAATTATTTATTGGCTGTTATATGAAAAATTGTTCGAAGTACTGAGTCTGAGAAAAGGAACTTAAAAGTCATTCAGTTTTTTATTTTAATAATATTAAGCAAGAAATAAGTATTTACAGCAAAAAAGTTCTGTAGATTTTCCAAATATTTTCCTATAAGTCTACTTATCTTTCCTTAGGCACATAAATGCTATTATCGTCTGATTTTAAATGATACTTAAATCGTTATAGTAAAACCGTTATTGTAAACCGTAGTTGTAAAATAAATAAAGCAATATTTCAGATTATACAAAAATAAAGCTCTGTTTAAATATTAATTTTTAACTTTTCCTTGGTTTCTTTATCAATATAATATGTCGTCTGATCCGAGCCATTGCGACTTATAGAAAATACTTGCAATAGAAAGAAGACTGTAGGGAATAAACATATTATCCATACAGCATTGAAGCTGAGAGACTGCCTTACCTAAAAACAGGTAGTAATTAAAGAATATGTATTATATAAATATGGACCTCAAGCTTCTGACTAAAGTTATACCTTTAAAAAAAAAAAACAAAAATAGATGTTTCTTTTTAAAGGTTAAATAATAGTAAATTCCAAGTGAAGCTTAAACATAAATTCAAGTAAACACAAATTGCTGTGATGACCCAATTAACACAGCTTAATCCCACGACCAGCAGCCACTCCCCCGCAGCCTACCCGTGCACCTGCTCACTCAATCATGCCCAATTAGCTCCCGGCAGACGCTAGAGCGAACAAAAGTATGTATTCAGCTGTAAATTGGCGCAAGTGTGCAAATCAGAAAAATGTGACTAAACCTTGTTTACCAACAACAACAACAACAAAAGCCCCGAGTGTGAGCATAGGGAAATGGGGGGAACGAGAACACAGATTCATATTGTACATACAAAGGAAACAAAACAAATTAGCGAAAAGACAAAAACCGGTTGCCGGCTGCCAGGGGAAGTGACTGAAAGAGCTGAAAGAAAGCAATGGAAGAAGGGGTTCCAAAACCGGTTCATTGAACCTGAACACCACTAGTGGGATACACACACACAAGACACCGCTGAAAAGAACCATTCGATGCCATCTCGACTATCACAAAAAATGTTCTTTATTTCTGTCATTTGTTTACGCAGAGCCTTCCTAGTTGAGCAGAGCTACTTGCTTACGGAACATAAATGTAAATAATCATGGCGCGAGCTATGGTAAATGCAAATGTCTGGAAAAATCGATTACTGGCACGATTATGCGCTTATGCTTAGTTCGACGAATAATTTGTGATTGATTACTGATGAGGGATGTGGCGATGCTTGGATCCTTCCTTCTTAGTCGGTGGCATCGGCCTTGGCCACGGAGAAGGGCTCGGAAACGGGGAGGGTGCCGCTGTTGGTGATGACCACATCCTTGACGGGACGATCGCGGGCATCCGTAGCGCTGTTCTCAATCTGGCGGACCACACTCATGCCGGAGACGATCTTGCCAAAGACGACGTGGCGTCCATCCAGCCAGCTGGTCTGTTTGGTGGTAATGAAGAACTGGGAGCCGTTGGTGTCCTTGCCAGCGTTGGCCATGCTCAGCCAGCCAGCGCCATAGTGCTTCAGCTTGAAGTTCTCATCCTCGAAGCGCTCGCCGTAGATGGAGCGTCCGCCGGTGCCGTCGCCCTTGGTGAAGTCGCCGCCCTGGATCATGAAGTCCTTGATAATGCGGTGAAACTTGCTGCCCTTGTAGCTGCGAATCACAGAAGCAGAGAACACTCGTTGTCATCCCGCATAGATAGCTCAATTGTTTCCATTTCCCCCGCTTTGCTAAGTCCCCAGATAAACCGCCATTGAGCCACGTAATGGCTTCGCTCGGCGAGCCGCGCTATAACCTACAATCTCGGCACTGGTGTACGTGTGCCGTTAATCAAGCGTACTCACCCCTCGCCCTGGGGCTTCTCGGCCAGCTCCTTGAAGTTCCTCACGGTCTTCTCCACGGTCTTGCCGAACAGGCCGATCACGATGCGGCCGGCGGGCTCGCTGCCAATGGAAATGTCAAAGAAAACCTACGCCATCGAAATCGGTTATTATTAACAAATCATCTCATCTTTGATTTATTGCCAAGCGAGTGTGCGTCAGTGTGCGCGAGAGAGAGACGGCACGCTTACGTGTGCACCACTTGCTCGGCTGCGATTCCTGGGCAAGTGGCAGGACGAAAATAAATATGGGTACGCACCTCGTCGGTCACTTTGGGCCCTTTCTCGTCGGCGGAAACGATGCCGGCCACTAGGGCCAGCAAGCACACGGATAAAAACAACTTCATGGTTCCAGAAATTTTCTGCAATTGAATTTTCAAGCGTTCTGCTAGAGACGATTTCACTGTCGATAACAATTGTCAAAAAAAATAGTGCAGTTGGTCACACTTGCCTACAACAAAAACGTATCAAATTATTCATAAAATATTGCACATATAACCATATCTTGAGCCAAACCAATTACTTTGTGATATTTAAAATAAAATGTTATACATTTTAACGTACATTTGAGTGGGCCTTACAAATTGGAAATTAAAGTAGAAGCTACGGTTCCGCACATTTTGGTATTTCTATTGCGTCCACGGTAAGGCCCTACTAATTCTGACTGCGATTCTTAAAATTCTGTTTTTTATTATGGAATTGTCGCCAAATAATCAGATCGAGGACAGAAAACCCATCCTAACGTCCGACGGACTGGTGCAGACGTCCAACTCCCCCTTCGAGCCGCCGACCGTCTCGCAGGAGACGCAGACGTCAAACGGCATCGGTGGCCAGAGCCAGTTGACAGTCGACCAGCTTGACATAGAGATTCTGCCGATTATCTACGACATTGTGCGCTGGTGGGTTGCTCCGGCTGCTGGAGGGGAACGGCTCCGGATTCCGGCCATTCCTCCCGCCAGGCAGTGCCGAAAATAACACCAAAGCGTCAACAAGTGCGCATTTAGCTTGGACCTTATATAACCCGGCGTGCTGTTCTTGTCTCTTGCAGTGTGGAAAAGGATCCCCTAGAGAACGCGGTGAAGCTGCGGGAGTCCCAGGACTGCAACCATAAGGTAAGTTAAGGATGGTACAACTGACTCCAGTGTAATTTTGTAAACTCTGCGCAGATCTTTGAGCTGCAAAAGCGCTTTGAATCGGCGAGGGAACAAATCCGCCAGCTGCCCGGAATAGACTACAACAAGGAGGAGCAGCAGCAGCGATTAGAACTGCTACGTAACCAGCTGAAGCTTAAGCAGCAGCTAATACGCAAGTTCAAGGACACAGAGTTTTAGACGGGCGGCGAGAGAGAAAGTAACTGCCGAGATGGTGATCCGACTGCTGATGCGCTACCTGGCCAACAATGAGCAGCTAATCCAGCGCATGGCGGAGAGCTATCCCATGAGACGTGCCGCCCAGCTGGTGGTATCCCTGATGTACCGAACCAAGAGTTTGGCCAGGGAGCAGGGACTCCACGAGATGACGCCGGAGCGCTTCAAGTGAGCTTCAAGTAAACCTCTGCAAACAGGAGCTTTTAATAATAATTCCTGGGATATTGCAGGTCCTTTGTCAACATGTTTAGGAACAACGTCCGACAAGAGCTGGAGGGAGTGAAAAAGGAGCTCAATAGCAAGAAAAAGAACTAAAATGGTCAAGACCAGTAATTGTAAATAAGCGGCATGCTAAATTATATAGTAAAGTTTAGTAAACAACTGAAATAACTTTAAACAAGGAACATTAATTAAGCAATAAAAAAAACTTGTATTTGTCAATGTAAGAGTAAAGTTTGTCCGACGTTCATGTTCGTCGTTAGTGGTTGTCTTTAGATAAACAATGGATGGCACAAACCCCAGTTGCACTTTTATTTTCAAGAACTTTGCCCTACCGAGTACACCTTCCCGAAATGTCAAAGAAATTTTTGCTTGAATTGATTAATTGCCTGCGGAATGACCCAGCCCAAGGGCGGTCTAAAAGCGAGGCTACTACATTGAAACTGTAAAAAAAGGTGAATTCGCTGAATGCTTTACTTCGACGCGAGCATTGCAAAATAAAAAAAAAACGAACAATCGGGAGCAAAGTATATTTGTAAGCCAACCATATGGTATTTTAATAAGTTACCATTTCTATGTGACGAAGGTTATAGTTCATCCGGCTCCATACAGTCCCATACTAAAAAAAAACCAAGAGATGACGCTTATGTTTTCGCCAAAGGATGTTCAGGCGGAATAGACGAGGTCCTAAGGCAAGATCGTATGAATATGCTGACTTATACAAACTTGCAGGTTAACTTGAATTACGCTGATCCCCCTGACGACGAATTCGTTTAGTAAGATTTATAATTCCTATTTTAATAAAACACTTGACTTTTTTGCATTTTAATTATATTTAAATTCACGAAAACTCTTTATATTAAATATTTTTGAGAAATCAGGCAATCCAATTCGTGACAAGGTCAGTTACTTTCATTTTCTTAACTCTAAATAACAAAAAAAAAAGGGAATTCAGATTGTCGACTCTGAAACAACCATTTAGACATCTGTGTCATCAGATCTAAAGTATTCAAATTATAACTTAATTTCTGTATCCACAAGGTTGTTTACATCTGCAAGAGAGTATGCCAAATATACTTGAAACTAAGAAGTTATAATGAATTTAGTTTTGAAAATAAAGAACTTTTAGAAATATTCTCAGAAGAAAAATTAAGAAGAATAAACGCATTATTTCTAAATATCTATAAAAATTAGGCCCTTCTTATATACTTGATTTTAAAATTCGCATGATTTTGAAATAAATTTAAGTAATTAAATTATTCTTTCATTCGTTTTCTGTCTTATTTCCTTTTAGTTTCAAAATCGTCAAGTAAATCAAAAAGTTAGGGGCTCAAAACAGCCTGGTTTGTGTTACACTAAAAATATTACTTTAAATAAAAAGAAAACAAATATAAAACTTCAATCACTGGTAATTTGCGATTATCATATACTCATAATTCATACAGAAATGTATCCAAACAGTTTGACGCTAGAAAATAAATTTAAACGAAGCTCATTTCTCCAAGAGAACCCAATTTTTATAGATTATTTCAAAAACTGCGTTTTTTATGACCCTGGCTGGCGTTTATTGATTTAATTATAAAAGTGAAGAATGTAAAATGAAATTCTTGTTGCAGTGATCTTTGGGCTTAACTTTAGGGAACAAAAAAAGAGAAGATCGAATTCGGTTTGGCATTTCCAACTTACCATATGCATGTACTTTGGACAAAGGGAACGAAACGCGGCACAAAATATTTCAGGCCTACTTACGCCCTATCAGATTAGGAGTCCGGACTCGGGAGTAGCAAAATATGTAGGTAGATTCCTCCGCTACGCTTTGGGGCTTCCAAAAATACTTTTGCTTACACAACTAGAAAGAATAAAATTGGGAGGCAGAACGGCACGCCTCACTCGGTGAGACCCGACGCCGGTCCTGCTTCGGCCGAGGTGGACGAAGCCATCTCGCCTAGAGGCAGACCCAGGCCGGCAGAGCCGTTGGACGAGGGAGCGGGGCGATTGTTTCGTTTCCGCTTGCCGCCACGCCGGCTGCCTCCCTCGCGCTTGTCCCCATTCTGCTTCTCCTCGCCGGCATCCTTGCTGCCCCCCGCTCCCACCGAGCTGGAACTGGAGCTGCCCTGGCCCTGGTGCCGGTGCTGATTGTTGCTGCCATTGCTGCCGCCGTTCTGGGAACGCGACTGCATCTTGGCGGGCTTTGGACGATAGGGAGAGGCAGCGGCATTTGGCAGCGGCCGCAGGATGTTGCCCACCGCCTTGGTGCGACCCTCGCGGAAGACCAGCCGCTGGCCGGCACGAATGTACTCCGGCTGCTTGATGAACCGGAACTTGACGTGAGCCTTGTCACCTGTCCGCAGGCAGTCGCGCGACATGTGGATGATGGAGGCCGTCTGGCGGATGCTGCCGCAGTGCACCATCGCCTGGTAGCGCGCCGAGATTGTCGTTGGGTGGTGCAGCACGAGGATCTCGCCCTCGAACTCCCAGCAGGCCTGCGGCTTCAGGTCCTGCGAGACCATCACCATACCCTTACGCAAATAGGCGCGCTTGATCTTCTTCAGCGCGAAGCTTGCCGTCTGGCCACAGCGCACGCGAGCCACATTCATTCGCTTTCGGTGGATACTTTTGATGGTGATGGGCACGAATCCTCCCACTGCATCCGGCCCGAGCATGAGGCCGTCATTTAGCCGGATGGTGCCTTGGAGGCAAGTGCCGGAGACCACGGTGCCAACGCCCGGCACCGAATACACATCGTCGATCTGGAACTCGGCCGGCAGACTCTCGGAGCCGGCCATGCGCGTGCTCAGTAGGTTGAGGAACATCTTGAGCAGCTCGAGATTATCACCGGTCACGTTAGACACCTGGAAGATGGGGCACAGGCGCTCGCTAACGAAATTGGTGGCACTGAGCACTACGTCGTCCTGTGTCCGGACCACAACCGGCACCTTCCGGCAGCCCTGAGACTTGAGCATCTTAAACAGCAGCTTCATGTTGTCCTGCAGCACGTTGGCCGGGCACATGTCTATCTTTGTGACTACCACAAAGACGGGAACGGCCAGAGCTAGGGCCAGGCCCAAATGCTCCTTGGTCATGCCAATTATGCCGGCATTGGCGCCAATCTAGGGAGGGCAAGATATCCAGTTAAGTGAGCTTTGGATAAGCTGTTGTACTCCAGCACTCACCATTAGCATGCCAAAGTCCGGGGCATGACCCGTCATGCCGAAGACCGTGGTTTTCAGGTAGCGCTCGTGGCCAGCCAAATCGATGAAGGTTATCACCTTGGCCGAGTTCTCGCAGATCTTCACCCAGTCGAGGTGGCCGTGGTCCGGCTTGTTGACCACATTGCCCACCCCGTCAAAGCCAAGAATGTCGTTGCCCACGGAACTCGTGCGTCCGCTCTCGATCTCGTGCTTGTGCCGAAACAGTCGCTGCCGGGCATGGCCACGGCCATTGTCCAGCTCCCCGTGGGTGAGCACGCCCAGTAACGTGGACTTGCCAGCGTCCACATTTCCCACCACGGCCACTCTAAGTAATGAGGGTGTGTTAGGTTTATGAGTTTCTGAAAAGAGGTTGTGTTTCCCTTACCGAATCTCCATGAAGTCGGTGGTCTCGATGTGCTTCCGGATGAGGAACTGGGCCGATTGACCCTTCTCTGCCCGCCGTTCACGCAGCTTGACCACATCCGCATCAATGTTGGCCGCCAGCAGGTGGAGCGTGGCCACGGAAGCGGCAAACTGCTCCGGATTCAGGCCATTGTCGCTGCCATCTGTTGGGAAATTAAAGCAAAACTTAATTTCTGCAGAGGTTTGGAGTAAAAGTCAAAAGCTATTTCATCATAATGCATCATAGTTTCCTCATCTTAATCAAGACATCTCCCTTTACAACTCACCCTCGCCCACGCCAATCTCGTAGATGGTCTCGCCACAGTTGTCGGCTATGCGATCCTGTAGCCTCTTCTGCAGCAGCTCCCGCTGCTCGTCGCTGGGCTGCACCAGGACATCCTTGCCCCGGATGCTGGAGTAGTCAACGCTCAGGGCGGCCATCTGCTGCGGCAGCCCGTCCACATTGAAGATATTGCTTCGGGCCGTCTTGATGCCCACTCCTACGCCTACGGCCACGCCCCCGCCATTCGGGGCACTCTGTACGTTATTCATAGTGCTAATAGTTTTCGCTTGCTACTGGTGACGCCTCACAGTATCCGTGGAATCATTGCCCTCCGGTTGTGCAGGTTGATGGTGATGCGTGATGATAATTTGGTGAGTTCTGCAATGGCCAGAGGGAAAGTGATCTAGAGTTAGGATCAGGATCTGCTGGAGCACTTGAGATTCCCGACCTAGCCCACGCCCATTTGGCCGAGTTGTGCTTGCGTCTTCTGTCGTGTGTTGTTTGCTTGCATCGCGATGATGAAATAAAAGCGAGGAAGTCACCGCAGCTGCTTTTATAGGCTACCCGGAGCATGATGAAATTTGAAGCTTGGCATGATGCAATATTTGTTGTTTGCGAGAAAGAGAGTCAGGCGCTCAAAGGAGAGCACCAGCAGAGAGGGAGTTCTTGGAAGCCTGGCCTGGAAGCCTAGCCTCCCCGGAGCACAATGCAGTTTTAAGCTTGGCATGATGCAATATCCGTTGTTTATGAAGAAGATATGCAATCGCCCAGTAGAGAGGTATTTCCTAGAATCCAGGCAGTTCAGAATTCTTCCCCCATTTCGTTCGAAAGTGAAATGACCGTTATCGCGCTGCGACGCGCTGGCTCGCGCAAATTGTTGCTGTCGCTGCCGCGGAGCCGAAAATGTTGTTGTTTAAAAACAGCTGATATGCTTGCCGATTTGTTTATATAATAACACTTTGTTGACGTACACAAGGCGCGGATGAATAGCAACAACTAAGATTTGTCAATACGCATTTTTTGCTGTTTATTTATAGCGGCAAACAAAGAGCGCAGGTAAGCGTATGTATGTACAAATGTGTTTAACATATTTACTACGTACATATGTAGGTATGTATATATGTACAAATATGAGTATTTGTATGTGCAAACCAAAACAAACAAAATACGAGTATTATGCGCGATTTTTGTTGCATTTTTATTCACGTTCAGAAGGCCGTAGTTTCTATTTAGTTAATATTTAAACGCACAATCAGCTGAAATACCCATTTTGTGTTTGTTCACAGATAAAAAGTGAAAGGATATTTGGCCAAGCAACGTTGCTACGCACCTCAGACCCAGTCCCTGCCACTTACATTTCATGTAGCCTTATATGCTTCACCGATCCGTCGCGGGCTCTGCTTTTATGCTGGGAATTTGGTAATCCGAAATCTATATAATTTGTTTTGCTTTTTTCGTAAAATTGTTTTACGTGTCCCGAACTGTGTGACCGTGGCGCAGCCGTTGAAAAATACCATAAGGCGGTAGAAAAATATACCTAAAATATGTTCTGAATATACTGTTGAAGTATCGCCAGCTGCTATCGATACCACCGACAAGAATACCCATCCCTAATTAAGTAGGACAAAATAACATAGCTTTCCGGCCGTTGTGAAATTAAACTCGGCATTTAAACCAAGACGATCCCTCTCTGGGTGACTCAGTAACGCAGATCGTCCAGATATGGAGGGCGACAACATGGAAGAAAATATCAGTGAACGTGCAGTAACCGCAAATGACTCATCGCCGGCGCTGAATGTGTTGTGTGCCATTTGCAATGAGTTTTTCCGGGCGAACGACACAATTTATTCCACGGCACAGTGCGGTCACGTTTTCCACAAGGATTGCCTCACCCGCTGGCTAAGCAGATCTCTCACGTGCCCGCAGTGCCGCTCCCACTGCCACAGGAATCGCGTCCATCGAATTTACCTGAACTTCGCCGAGCGCACTGAGCTCGACGATGTGGAGCCGCCAAGGATGCCCATCCAGTGGGTGGTAATGGACTTGGAGGTGGATAGTCCTGCGGATGCACACCTGCCGCCAGAGGGAGCCATCCAGTGCGGCACTGACGAGGACGGGCATCCCACGTACGTGGCCCGTGCTTATTTCAGGGAGGATCGCCTGCCGTGTAGCTATGTGGCGGAGAAGAAGGCTGCCTTTGGATCGTATAGCTGCCGTGCCTACGCTCTCACCGACGATGTGGAGCTGCTGGTGGTGAACGACTGCGACTATAAATGGGTGCCCGGCGAGCACGGTAGCCATCCGGAGGATGCCCTCCAGATCGGATACTCGGAGATCGGCGAAGTGACCTATACGGGCCGTGGCCTGTACCAGGGTATTATGCGGCTGGGCAAGGTGCATCCCTCGCACAAGGTGATGTACATACCGCACAGTGGCCAGGAGGTTAACATCAATACTTATGAGGTCCTGGTGGTCACGCCGCGTGAGCAGGCCGAGCGCTGATGATCTGCCTTAATTGTGTTTTTATCAAAAAATCTCGTTACCCCTAATTGTGTACTGTATTAATCTGTGTTATTTATGTATGTAATGTAAAAGAAAATATATTGGCACCTTGGAATCCCTCAGTTTGTGAGTACAGGATGTGTGAAGGCTGTTGTTTGATCTCCGCCTGGAAGCCTGTATTAGTGGTATGAGTCTAATTCTTAGTGACTTGATTTTCTAAGCTCTAATTACCCCAGCATGACGAATGTATTTCTTTTAGTTCGATGTTTGAAAATACTTGATAACATTTTAATGTTTTCTTGCGCAAATTTCTTACTCCAGCTAAAGCTAACCTCTTCAGAATACCCTTCTTTGTAAAAAGAAAGCAGTCAGTTATATTTTTTATAGAAACTACTCACAATACATTTCATCTTCAAAATATTATTTGTTTTATTAAAAATTGGTTAGACGCTATGTATAATCTGATTAGTGTTTTGAACCTACGCATGATGCTGAATTATGCCTAAAAATAAAAGGGGAGAGGGGTTTAAGTATTATCCATGCATATATGACTACTCGTATAACTATACAATTTATGTTTCTCTGCAATGTGCACGCTGGCTTGGCTTTGTTGTTCCAACAAAGGGCCTCACAAAATTTTCTTTAAAAAATACCTATAGTTTGCAGGCGTGTTGTGTATGTGTGTATGTATAATTTGTTTAATAACTTGGCTGATTCTGCACTGTAACATGACATTTAATATGCATATATATATAAGTGTATGTATATATTTAGCTAAAATACAAATTTATTTGCTCAACGACGACGTATGTAGGTGCTTTTAACATTTATCCAACAGGCTTTGATTTTGTTTCAATAGAAATAGGATGTCCCCTCCTTGCATCAGTGACTTTGTACTTAGTTTCTAAACAGATTGTATAATTTATAAATATAAAAATGAGTGTGTGTGTGTGTGGGTTTATGGTGTGTGTGTTTGTGTGGGACTAAACAAAACATTTATATATATATTATATTTACAAATTGATCGGATCCGATGTGCAATGCATGTTTTGTGTTTGTTTTTGAATTCTCTGCTTGAGCCTGGATTTGAGTTGCATGCTTGGTTTGTTTTGGTTTGACATTTGAGCTCGGGTTGAGACAGGAAGCAGTCTACGTGATTGTACACCTCCATTAGGACACAGTTACGGCTAACAATTTGAAGGACATTTGGAGTAGTTGTGGCTCTGGCTCTCGCTCCCGCTCTCCTTCTATAAACTATATTAACTAGTTTACAAACGCACTCGCCTGCCTCTCATTTCTGCGCCGACAGGTAGTTCATGTACTTGGTGGTCTGCTGGGCATTGCGCACAAGCTCGCTCTCCTCCTTTCCCGAAGCCGGCTGCTCCTGGCCCGGAACGCTCTGACCGCCCTGACCCTGCCAGTTGCCATCATTCTGGGGCTGATGTATGTCCGGCTGGGAGCGGCGAGTAAAATGGCGATGCCTCTGGTGCTGGTGTTGCGGCGAAGTCTGCTGGCGTCGATCAAAAGTGCTGGACGCTTCGCTGGCCAAGCTGCTTTGGCTGCTGTAGCGCGGGAACCTCGGACCTCCACCTCCTCCCTGGGTGGGACTCTGATTGTACCGATATCCCGCAGACTTATCCATATGCGACTTTGAGGGTCTGGGCAGAGTGCGAGCCCTTGAGGAGCTGCGACTATTGGACTCCGGTCCATTGGAGTTGTACGCACAGTTCTCATCCTGGTAGCCGCTGTTTATGGCCGTGTTGGAGCGCCGCCAGGTGTCACTGTGTATCTTCTGGTGTCCTCCGCCCTGATGCTGCTGCTGCTGCATCTGTTGTTGCTGCTTCTGGAATCGCGGTGGCTTGTCGTAGGTGTTGCGATTGTTAAATCGCCCGCCTCGCTTATAGTTGCTGCCGCGCTCGTAGTTGCTGATGTAGGAGCGCTCGCTGCGATCGTCCCGATCCCGCTGATCCCAATTCGAGTTGACAATGCTGTTGTAGTTGCCACCGCCGCCGCCGGTCATGTTGCGCTCGTGCCGCTCCTGCGAGTGTTTCCTCCGATCGTGGATGCTGTAGAGACGCAGGTTACCGGCTCCCTCGCTGCGAACGCTATGCTGGTCGTCGTCGCAGTTCACGCTGTATCGTCGCTGCTGGTCGCGGGACCTGCCGTTGCTGTGGTCGCCGTCGTTGTTGCGATTGAAGCGCGTCTTCCGCCAGCTGGGCAGCGGCTTGCTCTCGTCGCGATCCTCGTTGCTGGCCATGGATGGATACTGGTCGGAGTTGGCGCTGTTAATGATAAACATTCAAGGTTAAAGCTAAATTTTCTCTATGAAAAATCTATTAATTACCTCTACAACTAAACATTAATAAATATTATTATAATACATTTTTTAAAATTTGGTTTTGTGAAGAAATAAACGTTTTACAAATAATTAAAAACTAAACAAAACATTTTTGTAATTCTTGGTGTGAATATAATTTAAAAGTTTGTTTTTAATAGATTTTCCTTGACTTACATATGGGACTTGAATCAATCTTGGAAAACTTCCTATAAATAAATCACAATTGGGGCTCTTCAGTTATGTTCTATGGGCAGTATAAAGGCTTTATTCCTTATTAATCATGCGAACAGAGAGATATGACAAAGCCAACAAAAGAAATTAAATTGAGCTTGAAATGCACTCCATTAGCCAGCACTCATTTTTTTGATTGATTATTCATCCGACTCATTTGCAAAATCATTCGATTAAAGTTCGATTTATAAATGGGGCTAGGTTTTTGTTTTTTTTTTTTGTGAATTAGAACTAAAAACAAAGTAAACAGATCTGAGGTACATACTCTATGCTCGGTGGCTGTTGCTGCTGCTGCTGCTGCTGGTGATGTGTTGGCTTCAGGGGCCTTGAAACCTGGCGGGGCTGGAAGCCACGTCGTCCGTGGCGGCCTAGTGGGAGGGAGTTGTTGGTTGGATAGGTGTGAGCTCCTGCCTCCGAGTACCGCTCATCGCCCTGCTCTGCCTCGCCGAAGCCCACGTCGCAGAAGGAGTCCTCGCAGACCTGCTCGCTCCACTTCTTCGTCGACGGGGGTGGATCGAACGAGTCCTGATCCTGGACGGAGGTGTTGGCACTGCTGCCGTTCTCCGACTGCTGGTGCTGTAACTGTTGCTGCTGCGGGTTGACACCTCCACCAGAGCCGTTGTTGTTCACACCATCCTCTTCGCCATCCTCCACCACCAGGTAGTCGGTGTACATCGCCTCCAGATCGTGCCCGATATGCTTGAAATGGCTATAAAATAGATCCAGCACCATCAGGAGCATGGCCTTCACCTTGGCGGTCAGCGCCGGCTGCATAATCAAGTGTCGGCGAACGTGGAAGAGCAGCAGGTCGATCTCCACCTTGTGGCGCTGGCGCATTATCTCCCCGTTCAGCGTGATTTGCGAGAGCACCAGGCGGGCAATTCGAGTGCCCAGCACCACTGAAGTGTCGTTCAGCTCGCGGGTGAGCAGGTTCAGCAGAGACTCGCCCAGAATGGTGATCGGGGCATTGTCCGCCAGCCGCACTCTGTGATAGTACTCGCCCAGCAGCGTGATCGAGTTGTACAGACGGTTCTTGTCGTGCATCCGGTACGTGTCGGCGTTGAGGAAGTTTGTCTCCAGAATCTTGAGCATGGCGCTGCGCACCTTAGTCTCCTTCATGGCCAAGGCGTCAAAGTTGCGCGACGAGAAAAGCAGGGCAAACTTCAGGGCCGTGTCGCCATCTCCGAGCGCCTTGTCGTTCAGGTAATCCATGGACTCGCTGTGGATAAGTGTGATGTAAAAATTGTGATTAAAACTAAGGCTATGATAGAGCTACACACATCTTTTTTTTGCCAAAAATACTATTCTACTTTCTTCTTAATGACTTAAACTTGTATATTTTAACAACTGTTTGTATGCGACTATGGCCACTTGTTCGATCGCTTGCTTGGCGGGCACAGCCGCATTATCTGATAAGCCCAAGCCCGCAAACTACTATATTTGCTGAGACATTAACTCGAACATGAGCCTTAGACAACCGGGAGGGGAATAAGTGTTCACTTTGAACTGATTGGATGGCGTCGATGCCTCTCTAGCCGTGATTATTTATATGAAAAGTTGTAAATTTTTAAGACACGCTGACGTCCAAGCGGCCTGGTCACAAACAACCAACTCTCGTGCTCACATATTTACATTTACAGTGCGTTTCGGATAAATATCTATCAGGGAAAACAATATGATCTACTTTAGATAATATGAAGTTTCTTAAACTTTGATATTGCCACTAAAAAAAAAAATAATAATAATAATTTTAACAATACTTGGGGCTCAATCTCCATAAAGTCCTAGAAGAATATCCTAGAATTATTATAGCAATGGCATAATTTTATCGGTTATCGGAACATAAAATCCCAAATCAGTTATAGAAAGCTTTCGTGGCTGTTGTCCGTCTTATCATGTAAATGGCCTCCCAATAAAATAATTTGTGATCGGTTATCGAAAAGGATAAAGCAACAAGTGGTGGTTAGGGAGGTAAACTATATAAAGGAATTTGGGATTGTAGGCCTTACAGCTTCGCTGCGCACGGTACTTTCAAAGTGTATTTATACGCGCAAAGAGGTGCCAAACACACACACCACTTATAATATTATTAATCATCAATGGGCCACACAGACGGCCGGGCAAACACATACCACAGCATCGATTCGTCACGCACTATGTTGCAGAAGTCCGTCTCGATGGTCTTGATCTTGGAATTTAACACGATGCCGTCGTCCTGCAGGTCCAGACCCCGCATCAAGGCGATGATGTGATCGTATGCGCAGCCACCTGCCGGTATCTGGTAGCCGGCGGCTCCGCCGGAATTCAGCATGTTGCACACATCCCGCAGCCGCGCCGCCTCCCCGCTGCTGTGGCCACTGGCGGCCGCGCTGTTGTTGTAGCTGCCGTAGGTGTTGCTGCTGTTGTTGCTGCTGCTCCCGCCGCTGTGGTTGTTGCCGATCATGTTGGCCATTTCCATCGCTGGCTTTTGCCTGGGCTGCGACCGCTGGAGGCGCTCGATTGTTGTTGTTCTCGCACGGTTGTTTGTCTGCCTCTCCCTCGCACTTTCGCCCGCTGTTCTGGCTGTAAGCTTGCTTGCGCGTGTGTGCCTGGCTGTGTGTGTGTGTGCCGTCGGTCACCAAATAGGAACCAGCGTTGACAAAGGTGTTGAAATGCGCACGCAAAATTTGGCACCTTTTCGCTCAGCTTCCGCTTCCGCCGCAAGTTCTGTTACCTCAACAGGAGCCCGACGGTCGATTGGAACGCAACAAACGAACAGATTAAATGCACGAATCTACAACTATTCCTATTTATTATTGCTATTTGACGACTTTTATTTGTGTATTAGTGGTGGCACCGATGGCACTATCGCACTATCGAAAGCCCGCCGTGTGCTTTCGCCACAAGACGCCAGTGCTGCGTGGTCGGTCATCGATACTTGGCAGCTCTAGCCGGGAATTAGCTAAAAATATTCACTCACCTGTCTCACCTGTTGAAATATTTTTTAATAAAAATCATACTCGTCCAGGATTATTTTTGTTAAAATGTTATGATCCAGATTAATCTGAGCTATTGTTAACATTTATAAAAATGATAAAGTTAATGTAACATACCTTTCATTACTTTGAATTCGTACAAGGGTCAAGTATAGTATTATATATATTCACAAATTTGTTATAAATATAAAATATTTAATTTAATTTAAATATCAATAACAATAATTATAATCTCCTATATTTGGCGTGAAAATAGCGCATCACTGATAATAGTCGGTGGTGAGTATCGACTGCGAGTGTGGTAAAATTGCAGCCCATCAGCTGTTTATCGCTGGGCGCGCAAACCAAGCGGCGTGTATAAATTGTTGTTTTTGTTTTAACTGTTAACTGATTTATGTAGACAATTGTTTGTGTTGCGAAAATGTTGAACCTAAACTGCGTGATCTGCGCCGAATTGTTTTCGCAGGCCGACGAGGTGTTTGTCACCGTCTGCGGCCACATGTTCCACCACAGTTGCCTGAACCAATGGCTCGATCGGTACGTTTCTCCTCTGGATATTTGTGTTTTAGAGAACCATTAGCTTCCATGTTTCACCCGGCAGCTCCAAAACATGTCCCCAGTGCCGCAACAAGTGCTCTACCAGGAACATATTCAGGGTCTACTTCAATCTGGCCAATTTGGATGTGAGCCGCATCGACGTCGGCTCCCTGCAGGAGCAGCTGGACAACGCCAAGCTGTCCATGAAGATGGTAGAGAAGGAGCGCCACAAGGATGAACAGCAGATCCGCGATCTGAAGGACACGCAGAAGAAGTGCCTGTGAGTAGTCCGAGGTGTGCCTCAACAAGCCGTCTCTACTGTCCACATTTCGTTTCCAGAAAAACCATTGCAGGTCTGGAGCAAAAGGTGCAGAAAAAAGAGTTTCTTATCAGCAGCTATGCAGAGCAGATCAGCATCCTCAAGAGCGACGCCCAGGTGGTGGACGGTCTGCGCAAGGAAAACAAGTCTCTAAAAGCACAAATCCATGCAATGGAGGGGGTTTCGGCTATTCTGGCAGCTGGCTCGGCGGATGCCGACCGCTTGCTCAAGAACGAGTCCAACCCGCATGTACTGGCCAACTGGGTCTCCACACTGAAGCGCGAACTGCGCCAGTGCGAGAGCAAAAAGTCGGAGCTAAGGAATGTTGTCAAAGTTGTCCAGAATGATTTGCGCAAGGAGATCGACCTCAAGAGGTGAGGGAGATGTCTCAAAATAGTGTCAATTCCTGAAATGTTTTATGTCTCGTTACAGAAGTCTTGAGGAGCGTGTCTCCCAACTGGAGAGTGATCTTTACAGGGCCCAAGAGAAGGTAGTAGTAATGGGTTACTTGCTCCTATTATTCCTTACCCAGACTATGTGTATTTGCAGCTTCAACTGCGCGAGAGCAATATTATTAGCTTGGATTCTACCATTAGCTCTCCCGGTCTAAATTCCAACCTAATGGCACTCAAAGTGGACGAGAGGAGGTCCACCATCTCACCCACAACGGTAAGAAGTCAGTGCTTTTAAGGCAACAATCAATAATATTTCTTTTCTGCAGAAAGAGAATATCAAACGCATTGAGGAGTCCACCTCGCCGTATCTAAACATAAAGTCCAGCAGCGTGGGCTTGCCCCATCTGCTCAGTGCCAGGGCCAAAATATCGCCCATCAAGCGAGTAGACGGCCTTAGTATGATGAGCGGAACTGTCCGAAAGACCAGCAGTGATCTCAGCGAAAAGGTGGGGGAGCAAACCCATAGCTAATCGAGAACACATTCAATAATTAAAATCCCCTTTCAGTACTCAATTTTCAAAAAGCCTCGCCTGGTGCTGGGCAGCTCGAGCAGCTCTGGACTGGCTGCCACCACCGGATCAAACTTTGTCTTCAATGGCATGGGCGGTTCCGAGAAGGTGGATCCATTTGCGCAGCGCGCCGAGGAAGAGGGCTTGGCAGGCGGCCGGCCAGCAGCAGTCAGGAGTGTCACACAACGCCTCAAGGCTGGCACGCTGCGGAATTTTAAACAGGGTAAATAAGTTCACACCGCCTTGCGATGATCATTAAGAGACTGCCTCATTGGGGGATTAGGGTGCGGTTGCTATTAAGGATTGCCAATTACGTTCGTTAGCCATTGCATGGATTTAGTATTAATAAGTTAGTAGATTTATAAAAATAAAAAATGCAAGTTGAAGCCATCAGGCGGCGATCTTCTTCTCCGCCTTGCCCGTCCACTCCTCGCGCAGGTGGACATTGCAGCCGAGATCCCGCAGGGCCGCCTTGATGTCCTGCTCTACGCTGGGGTGCTCCTTCATGGCAGCGTTCAGCAGGTCCTCGACGCCAAAGGAAATCCAGGACTCGCATTGATTGCGCGATCGCGACACCATGTTGCGAATGGCCCAGGCTCCGTTGCGCTGGACGATCTTGTGCTTGGGATGGGCGCGCAGAGCCTCCACGATCACCTCTGCAATGCCGGTTTCAAAAAAGGCAGCACTGTGCTCCTGTACGCGGAGGGTCAGCGTGGTCACGCAGGCCAGGGCGGCCGCAACGATGTTCTCGTTGGTCTGGTGCGTCTCCAAGAGCTGTTTGATAATGGGGGCCACGCCCTGCTGGACAATGTGTGCCTTCACCGAGTCGTGGCCCGCCAAAGCCCGTAGCAGCTTAAGCGCCTCTCTGTTCAGACGCACTTCGTCCAGATTTTTGCTCATGATCTCGAAGACCGCCTTCAGTCCACCCGCCTCATCGATGGCGGTGCAGAGTTCTTGGCGCACGGCCAGAGTGCCTATGGTGAGCAGCAGATCGGCCAGCACGCTCGGATCCTCGTAGGCAGGAAGCAGTTCTACCAGTGGGAGCAGCACCTCGCCTGCTATCTGGCGGGCATGCTCGTGGGCGCAGCCAAACTCCACGCGGATGTCGTCATCCAGCACCAGGAAGCGGAACACGGCGGTCAGCTCGCGCACCAGACGCTCCTTCGATTTGGCCAGCAGCGGCTTCATCAGCTTT
This sequence comes from Drosophila ogumai, assembly GCA_018904815.1. Lineage (NCBI taxonomy): Eukaryota > Metazoa > Arthropoda > Insecta > Diptera > Drosophilidae > Drosophila > Drosophila ogumai. The sequence goes on from JAEIIJ010004739.1 coordinate 45,891, forward strand.
AGGGCGGGTGTGTTCATGATATTCTGTCGGTTCATCTCGTGCATAATGCATGCCTTCTGCAGCCACTGCAGCGTCAGCAGCGTAATCTCCTCGCGCTCCTTGAGAGCCAGCAGCTTGAGCACCACGGCCATCGCCTCGGCGTCGAACAGATCCGGCTGCTTGTTGGTCAGGCTGTTGACAGCCTCCAGGCACTTTTTGACGAGGGTTTCGTTGAGCGAGTCCGAGGCGAGGGTTTCCTCCAGGAGAGTTATCAGGGCATCATGGGCGCCGTTCTTCCCGGCCAGAACACGATGGGCCAACGATTTCTGACACTCTGCGTCCAGGATGTCCAGCAGTTCCAGCAGCTGAACCGAGTCCCCAGTCTTCTGGCCAATGTGCTCCTTGATTTTGTCCACGGTTTCATTGATGACGGGCTTGCCGGTCTGCGGATTAATGGACAGGTCCTTGATGATGTTGGCCAGGTTGATGCCCTGCCAAAAACGGGTTAGTAACGATTCGTCACCCGGAATTGGTCAATCCCACACTCACCTGCGCCTCGAATTGCTTAATGGTTTCCTCCTTGGCCTCCGTCGGCGTCATGGAGAACTCCACCACATTCTCCTGGACCACGTCGTCGAAGGTGTCCTGAGAGATTACCTTTGCCATGGCAGTTTTGGCTCAAATCTGACTAAATCCAAAGCAGCTGCAGATTACCTTTCAAACTTTACTTTGTTCTTTTTGTCTGCAATTATATGTATGCGATTTATATCGCGATATTTTTATTTGATATTTTTTGATATTTTTTCCTTGGTCACTCTGAATTTCAAA
>JAEIIJ010004744.1:0-13108 GCA_018904815.1 Drosophila ogumai
AAATGCAACAAAAAAAAATTCGATTTTTTTTTTTCAACTAACCAGAATGGACCCTTAATTTATTTATAATTTTTACCGCAACTGTATATTGTACAGCTGAAACTGCGCTTCAATTGCGACAGCTAAAAAAACAACAACAACAATAAGGTAACACAAGTAAACAAAACTCGGCTTCTCTGAAGGCAAACTGCGTGAACCGAGGAAGAGAGAAAGGGAGAGATATTCCAAGAAAGAGATAGAGTAATAGAGGGGATCTTTTTGACAACATAAAAATATAAAAAATAAATTTGAAAGAAAACAAGAAAAACGGGGAAGCCTGATAAATCAAATTTAATATCTTCAAACAGCAGTTAAGCGTTAAAAAAAACTGAATTTTTAAAAAATATAACGACTTAAAAAAATTTTTTTTGAAAAGTCTTAAAAATGTTATACTCAGATTTCCCCAAATTCCCCGCTTGTGTTGCCATTATAATTTCCATGCTTCTCGAAAATGATATCTCTGAAAACAATCTTTTTTTTAACAGGCCTGACGGCGCCAAGCCAAATACACAAATCAAATCAGAAAGCGAAACAAAAATAACAACAGAGGGAGGAGAAACAGAAAAAGAACAACAATTAAATCGAATTGGAAATTAAAAATAAAAAGTACAGTCCAGCCAGGCAGCATTTTTCCCGCAGCATTTTCCTTCATTTTCCAAATTGAATTGAAATGCAAACGAAAGCTAAATACTAAAATTAGCTTAAAATAAGTAAAGCAGACGCTGGCCGAGGAGCAATAATAACAACAAGTGAATGAAAATCAAAGCGAAGCATATAAAGCAGCGATAATTCAAACGCAAAATGTAAACACTTCAAAGCCAGGCGACGCGGCGCGTCGGAAAAGCGGTGGAAAAGCTGAGAAAAATACCGAACCACAGTTGCATAGCAAAATGGAAGGGCATAATGAGAGAGGCCAGAGAAGTGGGGAAATTTTATAAAGTTTTCAAATGGGAGAAAATGGAATGGAAAATGGAAGTTCACTTTAAATATCTTTATCCACACGCCACCACCACCACCACACACATTGATTTGTTGTTTATGCCAAATGACACAATTATTACAAATTCTATCACTGGAAAAAAAATTTGAATCATGAAAATAAAAAAAAAAATGTTATCAACTGTTATACACACTTTTACACTCACAAAACGACGCTCTGAGCGAAGCTTGTCCTACGCTGCGTATACGTAACCCGTGATCTTGACTTCAGCATCGGCATTCGTCTCTCTTATCAGAAATAACTCGACGTTGATGATGCACACAGCAAACATTCCATAATTATTGCGATATTCCCTGGGTGCTTAAATTAACCTTAGCTTAGCTTAACTTACGGTCTTATCTGCACTTTTCGTGTGCATATTTTCGCAAAAGGAAGACAATACTGGGACGACACTCACCTGCAAAGAGAAAAAAACAAGAGAGATAAAATACTGATTAGCCACAAATGCAGCGTAAACGCATTGAGAATGATAAATCAAGTGGCTAAAAATACAGCGACAACAGCAACAAACAACAACAAAATCACGTCAGAGGCCAAATAAGGCAAACAATTGCAAAAATCTGCATGCGGCTAGCTCCGTCGCGTCGCTGCCGACGTAACAGTCAGCTTAGCAGCTAGCGTCGCAGTCTCAATCGAAAAGCTAAAAATATTTCACTCCGCTCGCTTAGAAAATCCAAAATTAGCTGGCATGGCGTGCGCACAGAAATCCAAAATGAGGGACAGAGTTTAGAGGTACAGTGGGGCCGAAAAAAAAACAACTTTAAAATCTACAACCAAAAAATAATTTGAAGGAATATTAAAAGCTTAGCTTAGTAAAACAACCAGCTCTGGGATCTTAAAAAATATTAATAATAATAGTCAAATCTTCTACCAAAATCTACCGCTCACACCCACTGTGCTTTAGGCTTTCGTGGCGTCACCGTTGAGCGGCGGCAGAGACGGCGACGTCGACGTCGACAGCGTGCGACAGCAGGTTGGCAGAAAGTCTGCCACTGATAACGGGAAATGGCATGCCAACAACAGCAATAGCAACAGCAACAGCGGCGGCAGCAAAAGCAGCAACAATATGCAGAGAGTCGAGCCATCGACATTCTCTCACATCACTCTCTCTTCTACTCTTACCGGCTCCCAAATGGGGCTCGGGCTCCCCACTCACACTAGTCTCCGTAAGCAGACATAGCAGCACTCGCTCTCACTCTCGTGCCGCGATGGCCATGTCTTCCAATGTTCTCTCTCTCACGCTGGCAACGCTCACGCCAAAATAAACAAAACAAATGTAAAGTGCGCCCCTTTAGCAATGTTGTAAACACTGTAAAAAGTTTAGACCCTACTTGGAAAATTAAAAACAAAAACTTTAAATATACCCTATTAGTTTGCAAAAAGTATTGCCTACTTTTGAGAGATATTTCTGTCACCATTTAATAAATGCTGGGTTTACACATCATATTTCTCTCAGTGTCCAAGAAAGCGTGTACAGGCCTATACACGTCACCGCGCCACCCCGCGCACAGCACCGCCCAACCACCTAGGGCAAGCCATGAAAATAAATATGTGGGCATAACAAAAATGAATATTGTACGCGAAATGTGCCGCAAATGGCAGCAGATTTGCCATTAAAATTTACAAAGGGTCTTTTCTCCATGTTTCGGAAACTGAGAGGAGAAACTAAGCAGCAGGAGGAAAAGGCACCAAACGGGAATGGAGAAAGAGAAAGAGAGCGAAAAGAAAACATAGGCAAACACACAGACGCTGGACGGACCGAATCAAAACAAAACAAAGGAAACATCACAAAAACAAAAGCAATCGCCCTGACTAAGTGACTCGTTGTTGCCCCCCTTTTCCCTCCCCCACCAGCGAGGGCTGTTAAATAACAGCTGTAAATTAACAGCGAGCGTTTTTAGAACGAGCAATTAAAGCTGTGTAATAAAGCAATTAGAGAAGTACAATTACCCGAAAGTTTGTCCAATTTGTGGGCACAAAAACAGGCGTTTTAAACAATTAGATTTTAAAACATTTGTCTATAAAACCATCTGAAGTTGTAGTCAATAAAAGCTTTAAGATTTCTTTATAATCTTTCTTTAAAAACTATTCAAGTTTGGAGTAAATCGAGCGAATTAAAATAATTACGCATACGCAGCGTGGTACCGGCACAGAAAATTGCTCTTTGCTGTCAAGCACTGAAAGCCTCGCATATGTTTTGTAAATTAATTAATATATATTTTACACCCGTAAGTGCATCTACTATAGTTAAATAAATCATTGACAAGAACAACAAAAAAAATAACAGAACAGGGAAAAGATACACGCACCATTTTTTCTGCGTTAAATATAAATTATAAAGTTTGACATATTTTTTTCGAGCATGCAACTTTGGTGGAAATATTATATTGGCTAAATGACACTGGCAGTGTGCTGACAATACCAATTAGCCTCTCTCTTGGCCCACAGCAGTTGGCCAATAGATGACACGAACAGGCCACAGGCAAACTATAGTACAAAAAAAAAACAGCAGCAGCGAAGGGTTAACGAGTAAACTAGGGGTGCGAGCGAGGGAAATGAAAGCTTTAATTAACAGTGCAAAACTGTTAATAAAATTGGATGGACAAATGGGTAAATAAAAAAAAAGAACTAGGTTATAAAAAGCATGAAATCCATGGGTGATTTAAATATATACAATTTATATATTTTACAATTGATTGGCATAAAATGTAGGATCTCGCTCTCTTTAAGCTTGTTTAAAAAAATTATTATATTATATTACGTATACGTGATATTGTAAAAATATGAAAAATATAAACATAGAGAAAAACAAAATTTTTTAATATCAGGATACCAGGTGATTCAACTTTTGACCCTTAAAAAAAATTTCACAAAGGAAAAAAAAATATTGCGTATACGCAGCCATTTAATACATTTTTGTAATAACAATCCCTACAAAAATTTTGATTTCTTTTAAATATATTTTAAACTTTTATTTTTTAATAGCAATAATACAATTAAATATTATACTCAATTATTTAAATATTACACTTGAACTTATTAAGTCAAAGAATTTTTTTTTACTGAGCAACTTAGCCATAATTGCATTAAAAAACCAGCTTCTTCTTTATTATTTTTTTTTTCTTTCTTGAAAAACCTAATTTTTTTGATTTGCAATTCCGTCTTGAAACGCCTATTTCATCCATGCAACTTTTGCCCCGATTTCATTTCCTTTTGTTTCGCATTTCGCCTTCATTTTGACGGCAACGATTTGCAATCAACTTAATTGAATTTTGTTTTGATGCAATGAAAGCACAGGCCCAGGCAGAGAGCTCAGGGGATGATTCGGACGGAGAAGGCCCCTATTCCATATATATACATAGGGGTGTATGGGGAGAAGGGTTCGCCGTTCGCCGTTCGGCTGGTGTCACGCCTTCTGCGATTGTCTTAGCTGCCCGCCGCCGCTATCGTCAAGTGGGATTTGCTAGTCGGAGAACTCTACTACTAGTTGCTGCTCTTGGACGCGTTGATATTCAATTGCGCCATTTAACGAAATGCAATGCAATTTTCCCTCACAACTCTGGTATTTATTTACTTTCTGCTTCCACAGTGTGTGTGTGTGTGTGTGAACTTTTGTTTGTTTATGTCAACGCACTTGCGGGAAAAACAAAAGCAGCTGCAAAATCAGTTAATTCGATCAGTAAAGTCAGTGAGTGGCAGGGGTTTTTCGAGGGCAATTAACAGAATCAGAGGGAAGCCGAGGAAATTTCAAAAATATTTCGTCAATAATTGAGCAAGGAAAGCAGCGGGCAGACAGCAATCTCCTCTGGCCAGGACATGCGCACTTAAGCCAGAAACTTAAAGCCAGGCCACAAATTGCACAAAGTTCTGGGGGGTTCCAAGGGTTTCCAAAGGGGTTCCCTGGTTTTAAGAGGGGTGCCACCGAAAAAGAAGGGGGTTAGGGGGGATGAGAGCAGACCAACGGTTGTCCCCTTGTAAATGGCACCCACAAACGCAGCCAAAAGGTGGCCAAAGAGGATTTGCCTCGAATGCCAAATACCAACGAATAACGTTAAGATTGTTACCAAAAACATACCAAAACTTCAGATAAACGATAGTTTTTGATGAGAAAGGGGGAAGGGGAGGATTTAATAAGTAGGGGTGCACTTGGGAAAAATTTTAATTAAAAGAAATTAAGGCAGAAAATAAATATTATTAAGAAGGTAACTAAATTTATTTAATATCATAAATAAATAGAAATAAACAAAACAAATTAAAAGAGAAACTAAAGACTTCATGACGCCTGTTATATACTTAACCAATACAAATAATTTACCAGTTTTAATTACCAAATTTAGTCACATTTTCATTTTTCATTTTTTCACCGTGTATAATCGTGCGGCATATGCCACAAAACTGTGCAACGTGCGCCGGGGCCCTATTTCGCCTCTTTCTCTCAGCTAATGTAGACAAATTTTTATCGCCTGCTAAAGTTTTGTGGGAAATTTGCTTGTTTTTTTTTTTTTTTTCTTCAGATGCCAAAACCCTTGGGGGAGGGTTTCTCTGGGGGTTTGGGGTGGGGTAAATATATACATAGGATAGATAGGGTAGGGAATGGGGTGTGTGTATAGCAAAACCTAGGGGTAGCAGACGATTTTGTGCTTGTTGACGCTAAATAGGCTCGTTTCTCTGCCGTTAATAATAATAGTTATGATTATGATGATGACGACGACGACAACGACGATGGGTCCAAGATGATGCAAAAGTGTTGATAAAACACGGCGGATAACACAACGATTAGAGGGGGTTGGGGGTTGAAGCAGTGCGAAAAGTCAAGATCCAAAGGGGCGCTCAATCAAAATTATTAATTTAGCAGGACATCCAGAAAAGTTGCTGATGATGACAGGACACAAAACGGGTTTTTGGGGGTCAAGTGAAAGTGTCAAAGGATTTTAGAGATTGCCTCCGGGACTACCCATAAGCCAAATTAGGGGAAGATGCAAGTGGCCTCTGTTTCCCAGGTCTTTTTAATAATTTTCGTAATTTTGGATAACTTAAGGTTTACTTTTTTTAAAATAGCAAGGGTTAAGGATTTTTTTTTTTTTCGTAGTTTCCTAACTAGTTTCAAGTTTTTTTTTAAGTTAAGAAAGACTTTTAAAAGTATCATAAAATTTATATAAATACCCATTTTCTTACCCTAAAATATTCCAAATCCTTTAACTTGATCCACTTTCCCCCCTTAAACTTTAAGACCTACAATCTTACTTCCAATGAACCATTCCCGAATTGTTTAAACAAATCCAAGCGCAGCTTCCACTTCTTGGGCTCCTAATCACCAGCAAACAAAAGTCAAATCAAAGGCTACTGCAGTGGGGAAAACGAGAAAGAAAAAGAAGAGTGAAACCGCAGGAAAGCATTGGGGCCATAGGGAAATGGGAAATGTGGGTGGAGGGGTCTGGCAGGAGAGAGACAGGGAGAGAGTACAGTGCAGCTAACAAGCAAAACGTCAACGGCGAGGCTGACGAGAGCGACAACATCGTTGCAAGCGACTTCCAATTATTTTTTATATTTCTCGGCAGCAACAAAAGGCACACTCCATGGTCGGGGCTTCCCAGGGAGGGGTAGAGGGTATAGGGGGGCAAAAGTGGATTATGTGGCTGCCTCAACAATCTTTTTTTTTTTTCTCCTCTCTTTTTTTCACCCCACATTTTCGCTCGTTTTCGCTTTCCTTGCACTTCTCGACCAAGCGGCAGGGAGGCGGCGGGGTGCGTGAAAAGGGGGGCGGTGCGCCACTCAATAGAATGGCACAGTTTGCCTAGGGGGGAAAGTCAAGAGGGGAGGGCTTGGGACACCCCAGGAACAAACCACTAGCATTGATAGGGGACCCAAATGGAGGCCTCCTTGGTCTGCATTCACAAAATGCATAAATAAAATCCATTCAAAATTCTTTTTGTTTAATAAGAAAAGTGTATTTTTGCATTTTAATTTTTAAAGAGGCTTATTTAAAATATAATTTAAAAAGAATGGAAATATAAAAATTATTTTAAATCTACCCTTGAATAGTATGAATAAACTCCAAAAAGTGATAAGAAAAATCTCCTAAATAGGGACTTCCCCTGCATGAATTCTTAAAAATTCGTTTATTAAAAATTAGACACTCCCCTTAAAATCTATGCATAAACAATTGGCTAATAAGAAAAGCCAGTGTTTTCTGGTTTACATACCATCGGCTGGGAAATCAAGTGGAGAATACAGACAACAAATATTGAAGTCGTTCATGGTGCAAACAAAGCTTTTAAGCTTCGTTGAGTTTAACACAAACACACTGGCACACACACGCATACACACAACATGTATAGGCACTCGCACGCCGTGATAAGGGGGCCCTAACCTCCCTTCTGCCCTGCCTGAACCAACTACCTCTCTTGGACCGCAGAGGCGCCCCATTACAGGAGCTTCAAAACCGAAACCAACGACAACAACGGGAGCAGCGAATCAGGAGGGAAGAGAAGGATCCGGCGGTGAAGAGGAGCAAAGAGAGTGAGAGAAAGAGCGGCGGCACACGTTGCCTGCCATATGCGACACTTGAGAATGGTGGAGGTAGAGGGGGTGTGGAGAAAGCCAGGAGCAGGAGCAGGAGCGATAGCGGGAGAGAGGGCTGATTGCTGACTGACTGAACGAGACTATGTGCCATGGTTCTTCGGTGTCCCATGGACAGAGAGTGGGGGATAAAAGTTTAGTAACTTAAAAATATTATTAATTGATTGACAAATATTGAAGAAAATGGAGTACAAATATTTTAAAGATTTAAATATAAAAAATATATATATTTAATAATGAGAATAATTATCCTTGAAAAGATTCTCCTAAAATATATATATTTTTAATTTTCTTTTTCTGAAAACTTAAACAGCTCACTGTGCTCACACCGAGCATTCCTCGATTTCAGGTTACATGAGCCCTCCTCTTTCTCCATCTCTTTTCCTTTCGCATGGCCATCTCTCTTTCGTTGCCTGGCTCTGCTTCTGCTTCTGCCGCTGTCGCAGTTGAAGCAGCAGTCAACGTCGACGTTGCCGCTGCGCTTTGCAGACAAATTTCTATAAATTATGCATTGTGTGTGTAAACACGACAAGTTGAATTGAAATTACGGATTTAAATGTGAACCAAAGATATTTTATAGCCACTCGTATATCTGGGCGTGCTTATATGTATTTTCCGTTAGTCGGAAAAGCGAAAAACAAATTGAATAAAGCGAAATAAAGTGAAATAAAGTGAAACAACAGGAAGGGCGCGCTTAACCCTTTGCTTTTTTGTCTCAGCTGAGTTTATTCATCGGCTGGCTTTCATCGGCACCAACAACACAGAACAGAGTTTGCAAAAGCACAAAATCAACAATCTCATAAATTTAATTGCTTCAAGTGAATTCTGCCGCCAATTGTCCAGTTCTTTCCCGTTTTGCACCCACTTGGATAACCCCTTTGGCCACCCACCCATTCCACCCCCTGTGCACCAACATGTTGGGCAATATCGTCTTCCTCTGTGTCTCATTGTCACCTTTTGAACTTCCGGCAGCGACGACGACGGCAGCGGCATCACTTTTCGCAGTGTATGTACTACATACATATATGCTTCAGCCAGTCCAGAAAATACAATAGGAACAAATAAAGAAAATAAACTTATCGAAGCTTGCATACCCTTTCTTAAAAGCTTATCCTCCTAAAACTAATACATTTTCTTTAGTCCAAGATTGCATAAAATATGATAGACCAAACAAAGTATGCAATAATGCTTTTTGGCATATTCTGAACAGTTTTCAAATTGTTTTGCAATTTCTTCTGCCACCCCTGATTATTTATTTATATAACATTTTCAAGAATAAGTCTTCACTGGCTTGTAATATCTTTCCCTTACTATAAAAACTATGAAACCCTCTTGAAAGGGTATAAAAAATCCGAAAAAAACATGACGAAAAAAAACCCACTCAGACGTAAACGGTTTTTTTTTTTGCACATGTCGGATGGACTCATTGTCTCACATCCACGATTCATTTAACATTTCTATTTGTTGGAGGAGGCGAGGTTTTGTTTATTTGCAAACATTTCGTCATCGCCGCTGACATTGATGACGACGCCGTAGCCGTTGTCTCCTTTTCGCCATTTCGCGAATCGCCTACAGCCTTCAGCCTTCAGTTAAAAAACTCACAGAAATGGTCCGTTTATATTTAACATTTAAAAAAAAAATATAAAAAAAAACGCCGTACTCGTCGTCGTCAGTGCAAACAAAGGCAGCCTCAATGACGCAACGAGAGCGATAAGTTTTTGTTTCTGACGGCAGCAGGGGAATATTAAATGCATTATTCCGTTTATGTTGAAAGCTATAATTTATCCGGAGATGTGCGACCTTTGAAAATAATAAAGCTTATTTTCTAAGACATTAACTAACGACTTTTCACCTTCTTTGTTTCGAATGCGAGAGATTAAGTTTTGTTTGTTTTGAATCTGATTGATTTAAGTTTTTACATTTTATATTAAAGGAACTCTACTAAAAATAAGTAAAAAGGTAAAATTATAATCAGAAATTCAAGCATTTCTGAATATAATTTAATAACAGAAAAAATCTATTAAATGTTAAATTAAATAATTCTTAAAACCCTATTTAAACTGTATAAATACTTATGCTCATCACTGTTCTAACCCTTTTTCTTCTCTGATTAACATTGTCCCTGGGCCAAAATCAACTTTAAGCATTTTAAGTCAATGAGTTGGTCCCCAAATAGATGAAAGGCGGGGAGGGGTGGCTGGAAGGTCGAAGGGGGTGGTTTGGGTGGAATACGGGGCATGCATGCAATGTAAAGAATAAATGAGCATACAAACACACCGTCAGTGTGTCCGCCAGTGTATTTGTGCAGTTAATTTGCCATTTCCGCTCCAGTAAAGTAATGAAAATGTTTTTTTTCCTCCTCTCTCTCTCTCTCGCTCTCTCCACGCTCTACAAATCCCGGCAAAGTGCCGCCCCAAACCGCTGTGGAATCCTCCGTAAATCCCATCATACTCTCTCTACCCTGTTGGCATTGGTCAAGGATTCCATTGTTCCAGGATTCCGAAAGCGCTAATCACTTCGAGAGGCATTTGTCCACACACACACACACACATCATCATCATTAAGCATACGCCGCGTGGGCCAAACAGAAGAATGGAGTTTCCAGTGAAAAGCTCATTAGAGCATTAGAGAAAACCCATTGCTCTCCCCCGCTCTTCTTTCGCATGCAAATTAGCGGCGGGGGGGAAACTGCAGGTGGGAAAACGGGGAGATTCCAATGAGCATTCCGAGCTCAAACTGCCTTTGCCTCGAACTCAAAAGGAAAGACGGACGAAGGCCGCCTCGTTTATGATGTTGTTGATGTCACATGTTGCACGGACATAATCGTTATGGTTATGGGGCAGGACTGTATGGAGAGTCAGTCAGTCAGTCAGCCAACCAGCGGGGTGGCGGGGGTGGTTGTTCCTCCAAAGGGATGAACATGATGAAAGTTTGCCATTCAATGATGAAAAAAGCAAAGAAAAATCAGACCAAGAGCAATATACAGATTTCTGGGGTTGAACAGGACTTTATTAGGGCGATAAGATTGCAGGCGATAAATGTTAGGGATTTTCGGGGGAGGGATAAATACTACAGAGAGTAGTATATCTATATCAAGAGTATATCTTTAAGTATCAATAGCAAGGCGGTTTTATTCCATTTATCATTTATGATGGTTTAATGGAAAACCATTTTACAAGATCCACATAAAATAATCAATCAATTAGGGTGAAATTAGGGTGGAATTTTAAAATAATATAGGGGTGCTTCCCAAATCACATATTTCATTTTACATCACTAAAAATAACAAATTTACACTAAATTCGATTCCTTAAAAATATCATTGCATACTTTTAGACACTTTTTGAATGTTTTCAAACCCCTAAAGAATTCTGGAGCACCCTAAATTGTTTATGTTTTAAATGATTTAAGCTTTATGATTTGAATTTGCTAATTTTATGTAACTTATATTGATTACTAATGTGTATATTCTGTTTTAATAGTTTCTCAAATCCTAAAAAAAATATCAATATTAAATACAAAATTAACTGATCATTCCCCAACTCAAAACAAGTATTATTTTTCCCAAAAAGACTCATTAACTATCTCTAGTTTCATTCCCTTGACTCAATTTTTGTTGTAACCGGCCAAATCAATGGCATATTTGCCTTTGACACACGAGCCGTGTTTGGTTTAATTTTGCATATAAAACCCGCTCTTCATCAGCTTTTTCCATTTCCCGGCCAAGCGGCCAGCCAAGAGCTCATTTCATGTAATCGACACACAAATTGAATGCACGCCCGGGGACCTCGACATCCTTTGGGATGTGGACGGACGACGAGGATGAGGACGACGTGGATGTCGATGTGGATACCAGGCAGAGAGAGTGCATATAAAGGAAGCCCCGAATGGCGCCTGGCTGGCGTCATTCAAGGGTTAACTATTCCCATCAACACGAGCCAGAGTGGTAGTTAAGTGAAAATAGTTCGAGTTGTGCAGATTTCATAAATGCTGGCCGAAAACCATGCATATCCCTTTGTCCCAGCAAATCTTGCTTAATCAAATTAATTAGCCAGAATCACTCAGGATTTATGGCAAGGACTTTAAGGTTTTGAGAGATTTACAAATATTTATGATTGCAAATGTTAATTGGAAAATGTGTAGCACTTAAGATTGCAGATTTTAGATTTTTGTAGTTTAGTTGTAAAAGCGGGGAGAAATATACTTTGAATTAATCTAAGTGACAAAGATATAGCGTACATTTTTGTAATATATTTTTGGCCAATATTTTATTAGGTTTCGAGTCTTCCTGAAATATCCAAAAAATCATTGCATACAAAGGACAACCTTTCACTTAAACCTTTTCCACTTCCACACTTCAAGCCACATTTATCCGCTTAGAGCCTTAATATCCTGCGCATCCTTAGGACTTCAAAACGAAACACTCGGGGGCGTTCAGTAGGCGCATAGAAAATAAAAGTAAGCAAAGTAAGCAGAGTGTAGTGGCCAAAGGAAGCATGTGTATCTGTGTTTGCACAACTTCAAAATGAGTTTATCGATTTTAAAAGGCAACGCGAAAGAGCAACAGCAAAGGGAGGTCCTGCGCCTCACTCAGGATGTGTGCTGATGTGGTGATGGCTTAAAAAATGCCACTTCTTCTTCTTTGCAAAATAAAATGCATGAAAATCCCTAAATAAAAGAACACAACAAAAAAATGCGATTACCAAACGATTATTATTTAAGGGTTAAAATCTACGGCTGCCAGCCACTCGACAAACCGCACCCACACACGCGCAGGACACACAAACAGCAGCACGGAACCTCATACTTGGCAGGACAGGATTTCGTGTGTGTTACGCCTTTCTCTTGTTTATTATTTTTTGCCCTGACAACAACGACAAACGTAAAGCAATTAAAATGTTTAAGACAATTGACAAAAGCCAGCCGGAGAACCTAAAAACTTAAAGCTTGCGGTGCAGCGGCAGGGGCAGCTGAAGGGAGCTTTGGACAGGATGGCAAAAGGATAAATGGCCGGATGGCAGGAAGGCGATGCCAAAGCTCTCTTCTTCTTCTGGAAAATTGCATTTTTAATATGCAATGAAATTTGCCAAACATAATAAATAAAAGATGCAAAACTCTGTCCGGGAGTGTGCGGGTGTGTATGTGTGTGTGCTTGCTTTTTACCCGCTTTATTTTGTCAGGTACCAGCAGTACCTTTTGCTTTTGCGTCTTACCTCCAACGGGCCGTGCAAGGCACAAGGATATCACGCACAAAAAAGAAGCCTTTGAAGTGTAAAAGAGTGTGGGTAGCATGGGAAAAAGTATCCCACTCAACTCTTTAATTTACCCCCGAAATGAGCAATGCGTGACGAATATCCAGTGCGACCCACTGTGCAGAAGGTACAGTGGAACAAGTAGGATGAACATACTAATAATGTAAAAAAAAATATTTAACCATTTTTAAGAGAGAAAAATATTAAAATACATATTTTCAAGGTGATACAAATAAAA
>JAEIIJ010004751.1:0-16111 GCA_018904815.1 Drosophila ogumai
AACCTTACATAAACTAATACAAAAACTGTTTCCGAATGGAATTAAATGCATTTTTGGCTTCGTTATCTACGGCTACCAGCCACCTACCAGCCACCAGCCAGCCACCTACTACCAGCCAGCCACCTACTACCAGCCAGCCACCTTTAAGATAGAAATAGATTCTTATGTTTTGAAATTTAAATATATCTAAAATGATCAGAAAATATTTTAATATATCTAAAATTTCTGAAAATATTTGTAATAAATTTATAATTTTCAGATTTTGTTTTTAGTATATTTAAAATTATTAAAAAATATTTTTAATATATTTTAAATTATCTGAAACTCTTTTTAATAAGTTTATCCTTTTTAGAAACCTCCACCTTCAAGCACATGCAACTCATTTATACCGATTTATGTACTCTGCACAATTTCCATGTAAATGTAAAGGGTTGTGTGGACATGTGGTCCGTGTCCTGCATCCTGTGTCCTGGCATTGGCAACAACGGGCTGCTACTTGTCCGCTGCGGAAGTTTTGCGCTTTTGTCGTGGTTTTCATTATCCCTTCCAGTTTGGCTTTTCGCCGCTCATAAGCCGCAGAGGAACCCTTCCCTGACCCACCTCAAAGCTGACTGCAAAGGACACATTTGCCAATATTGACTGTACACATTGGGACCCACCAACATCCGTCCATAGCAGACGCTCTGGTCTGGTCTCTCCTGCTCATTTCCGGTTCTTTCGGCCTATGCAAACAAAGCCTCCAACTCGAGTCGCTCTTTTTACCACTCATTAGTGACAATTTTCTTGTAGTTGACATTTGCTCCGCCCTCCGTCCGCCCCTCACATTTTGCGGTTGCAGGACAAAGTTTTTGTGTTTATACCACCATCTCGACCTCCGCTCCTTTAGGAAAATTTTAAAGTCAGACAGCAGGGAAAAGAGCAGAAAAAATAACTATATTTTTTGTTGCACGTAAATGGCGATGGACAGGTGAGGTGACGGTAGAAAAGGGAACGAAAAAAAATGAATAGACAGACGGCTGAGGCGGCCTGGTAGGATGTTAAATTTTTGATGGAAAACCAATTAATTGGAAAAATTAAAATCAAATATTTGCCAAAGCGCTTCAACAACACTTCACCGGAAACCATAAAAAAAAAATTACAACAAAAAATATAGAGGAACAACACGGTAAAAAACTACATAATCCGATTAGGTGATGGCAAAGAAACTGAGTAACAGTGTAGGAGAGCTATTAAAATAATAAGTGTATTTAATTAAAAATATCTCTTGATTATTAAGACAATTTATACCAGATATCCTAGAGCATAATGCCACATTCAGGAAACTTTAAAAACACTGCTCAAAAGGTAAAAAATAAATTTTATAAAGAGTAATTTGTCAGGAAATATTCAATTATAATGTAATAAGTTACTTAAAATATTTTTTTACCTAAAGTAATTTTATTACATTTAATTACATTTTGGATTTATTATTTATTCAAAACTTAACACCTTTGATTGCTTCTTTTTCGTTGAGTGTACCTGAAAAATATATACAAGCACGCTGCTCTCTTTACCAACGTCAGATCTAAGCGTCGTCCTTCATTTATCCTTTCCCTAAAGCGAGTGGAGCCCTGGCGGTGGGGCAGAACTCTCAATCAGCGCATGTTGGCGCCCACAAACTCACGTGCAAACACTTTACGACAGGGACTTTTGCCAGGAGCAGGAGGAATTAAGCCGGAGTACGAGCAACGAGCAGCACATCCACAACTCCTCCACATCCACAGCCACATTCACATTCACATTCACATTGGGGGAAACTGCTCTCGTTTTGAAGTGCAATTTTGCACAGCCACAGATTCCACCATTCCGCCGCCTCACAGATGCTCCTCCTCCAAGTGTGCGGTAATTAATGCAATGAGAGCGGCTGCAGGGATGGGGCGGAATAGTTACGCAAGGCGTAGGAAGGATCTCTAGGCATGTCTGAGCTATTGACCAGGTTATGCCAGCAGGATAACGGAGTACTTTAAGCTTGCGTAAGGAGGGACTTGAGGCAGACAGCGTAATTAATAATTGAAGTTAATAATGGGAAATAAATCAAGAAATAAATGCTGGATTTTAAGATCATTGAACTTCAATTAGATTTACTTTTATACCAAGTTTTCCATCATTTCATACCATACTTTATATTTCCCTTAAATCCTCAAAACACATCCAGCTCCTTGTAAAATTAATCCTCAATAGATCCTTCCTGGTTCGCACCATAAATCTCCTTCACCCATATATTTCCTTTAGAGCTTTAAGGGTCATTAACAAAGTGCAAGGTTCAATGCGCTCCATAAACAGTTCCCCATCCGGTTGACTCACGTCACTTTTACTTAAAGGAACCGGAAGAAACCCGTCATGGCAAGAGGAAAGTCTTTAAGTCTCCCCGCCGCTGCCAGATGATATAAACAAACACACAATTTGCGCCACTTAGCAGCAAATGGACGAGGCTATTAATAATTCCATTTTTTCGTAAGGTCAACCGCAAAAAAGTCAAGGAGCGTTAGGAAAGAGAGAAAAACAAAGCCGAAAACCGCCCAGATAATAAGGAAATATGACTTTGGGGTGGACCGCAAGATGTTTGTGGGCGGGAGTGTGGAAAATGCGGAAATGGCAAATGGCGACCGCAAACGGGAGGGGTGGCTTGGGTGTGCATGGGTTTTCCCAGAGACAAACACAAGGAAACATGGCGAGACGAGCTTGTAGAACAAGCCAACAACGAGAACAACACTACACGAAACAATAAATTGAGAGAAGAGACCATTGCCGAGGGAGGAGAAGGAACTCATAAACAATGTAATAATAAGGCCAACATTGTGTGAGAACTTGGCTTCGACTTAAGCGCCAGAAAATAGCTCCTCCTCCGCTCGAATAAATCTTGCTTAAAGCTTGGGGATCTCTCTAATTGCTGGCCATTAGGAAAATGTTAATTGTCATTAGAGGGAAATACTAACACTCGGAAGAAATCTATGGGTTTGGATTGAATTTGCGATGCAATTCTAAAGAAAACGTCTTCTTATAAAATAAATAAAGACTAGAAATTTATCTTGAAATAAATATAGTATATTTTAGTCATATTTTGTGCATTTCTATGAATCTAATTTAAACAAACACATTTTATAAATTTTATTACCAGTGCAGTAATTTCCCAAGGATGTCCATAAAGTAGGTTAGAAAATACAACCAGGAAGCAAAAATAAACCAAAACGGATATCGATGAAGCTTGTAATAAAATTAACACCCAGCGGTGTCTCTTTTCAGTCTATTTAGACAACTTCCAATTCCATCGGAACAATTCAAATTCAATTAAGTTGGTTGGAATTATTTTTCCATTTTCATTTACATCATTTGATTTTTTTTACTTGCTCAATCACCGTGACAGGATAATAAGCTGGATGAACTGGCACGAACATTTTTAATTAAATTCCACATCCAAGATCTTTGTCATTGCGATTTTTTATTTGTCTTTCTATGCTGACAGGCGGAACATGGAAGATGGAAATATGAGTGCAAATAATTGCATAGGTTCTTCGATTGGCAATTAAAAAAAGAAATGAAATGAAAAGTTTTTGAAGAAAAAAAAGGATTTATAAATTAAAATTGTTTGAGATAATTGGCTTGAATTTGTAAGTGCGGGGATACAGGGTTTTATTGAAATACATTGGGGGAGCACTGTTCTTGATGTTTTTTACTTCTCTTTAAAAACTTTTCAACGTTGCATGACTGTAGAGATCCATTTTGTTTGACCCAGAAAACTCTGTAAAAATAATACATAAAATTATTGATGTAAAGAATAATATAAATAGAAATTCCTACAAAAAAATATGTTTTCCCCATTTTCTTTGCTATCCATTTAAACCTTGCCCTGGCCAGTTGTAGCACCCCAAAGGGTCAACTCACAACCCTTTTCCTTATCCCTTTGGCAGGACCCTATCGTTTATCGACAAACCACTCGATGGACTCACAATTCACGTAGCTCCAAGGTGCGATGGGCTCGCTGGTTGGGGTACAAAATAGTTGGCGTGGCCATAAATGCTAAGCGTCTGCAAAGTTGCCCTTGGTGTATTATGGGCCACAACAAGTTGGGCTGCACTTTCGGTTCGTGCACTTGCCGGAGGCCAAAAAGTCAGCAGCACGGTGTTGGTCTACCACAAAAACAAGAGCCTGGCAAAAAAAAAAAACACGGCACGAAAAACACGGGGCAAAATTCAACTAAAATAGAAGCGTTAAAATATTGCCGACATTTCCGCGCTTTTAAAAACCAACCAAAAAAAAAAACGCAGTGGATGGGAGGAAAAGTTAGAGCACGGCCGCCTTTGGACCAAGAGCAGCTGATCCTGGCCCAAAGCTTTTACATTGGTGACTTGGAGCGGAAATTATGTAAATTTAAGTGTTGGCCGTTGCAGCACCCTCCGCCGCGCCTCATTTTGCCCGTTTTTGAGCAATGAAAACATGAAAGCAAAACTCCACAGAGGGCCAAAAAACAAACAAACAAAAAATCCGCCGAGGAGATGCCAACAAATAACCAATAAAAAGCAACAAGCAACGAGCAGCTAGCGAGCCAGCGGTGGGGGCGAAAAGAAAACAGCATAAAGTTGAGCTTGGCAAAATTTCCCACATTTGGTTTGGAGTTCAGGCTTTCCCCTTGTTTTTCCACAGGCGGAATAGGAGGGGGGTGGGGGGCAGAGGTAGGGCCCAGGCAACAAAGTTTTCGTAATTGTTTTTGCATTTTGCGGCGCACACATTCGGGAGGGTGCCCAAATGTGTCCTTTGGTGTATTAAAAAGTTTTCCTTTTTTTTTTTTTTGTTTTTTTATAGAGAGAAAGCACGAGGCGCTGGCCAAACATTCGCCGCTGTTGGGTCGTGGTCCATTGCCCATTAACATTTTATATGCAATTATGATTATTTTACCATTGTGCATTTGCGGTAATCTTTGGGGAGCAAACGTTGAAACGTTGAAAGTTGAGAGTTGGCCCCGGCCATTGGCAAATTTAATGGGCGTCAGACGGGCCCAGGCTGGACCAAAAGAGGCTAATGGCATCGTGGGAGGACAGGAGGAGGACGTTCAATCGATAAATGTTCGAGTGCAGGAGAGGCCACATGTTGCAGGGGAATGTTAATTGAAACGGTGGGAATTTAATTTCATTGCTCAGTGATTAAAATCAGTGCGCATATCAATGGTTTTGCTTTTTGTTTGTTTTTTAATATGATTTTTATGATTTCATTGGTTATTCGAAGTGAAATTTATGTTTAAATTAGCTTGGATTTTGTTGTATTTAAATTAATGAAATATTATAGGTAAAATACAAAGCAAACTAGAAGTCAAGAAGCTCAAAGAACCCACAAGGAGTTTGTCCAAAGACGAACAATGTTGTTTCTACAATAATACTGTCTTTTTTTAATGCACATTTCAGGACCGCTTTTACATAATTTATTTATATTTATTTCTATATTATCTATTTTATTTTCTATTCTATTTAATCTTCTTCAGAGGCAATATTAATTCCATTAGCGGGGAATCTACTAATGTACACGAATTTTGGTATATTATAGGTAATTTTTCAAGAAACTAACATTATTAAGTAAATTCTTGTTGTATACATGATTTCTGGGGCTTCCTTTTTCACAATTTCGATTATTGGTAATTATTTCGAAAGAAACATGTCACCACCTGTGTCTTCCCATTTCCCCGATTTTGCATACCTGGGCCTACCAGAAACCTGTCTGACTGCAACCAGCAGCCATTTTGTGGTCATTAGCCCAAACCAAACTTGACTTCTACTCTGGCCTGAGATTTTCTGCAGAATTTGCAAAAAAAAGAAAAAGAAAGGAGACAGATAGAAGAAGCGGCAGAGATGAGAAGAGAATATAAAGGGGGTAAAATGTATCCACAAAATGCGACGGCGACACAAATCTTCTTTATTGCTTGCTACGTTTTGCATGCACAGGCTGTCCTAAATACACAGAAAAAAATATTAGAAATAGCTAGTATATATTATATATTTTAATTTAAAGTTTTGGGGTAGTTAACATTACATTTAAATAATAAAAAAATACATTTAAAAGATAAACTTTCCTAAGTTTTTTCATATAAATTTAGTTTTACATTTAAAATCTTTTAGTTTTTCATTGATGTGTAGTGTGCAGTGTGTCCTGGTGTCCTCTGCCTCTGTCTGAGTGCGGACTTTGACAAGAGGACATTAGGCTGGGTCCTGGACAAACAACTAATGGCCTTTCGAGGGCATTTTCCCTGGTCACAGGTGCTCCGGCTTACCTTCGGCCAGGTTGTTTTAAATTAAAAATCTATACGAACACACAACGGGCCTCTATCTCTTTCTGTTGTTGTGGCCAACGTGCTAAATATTCTTTACATGCTTGTGCTGAATTTTTGTGATTTATGCTTTGGGTTCCATTCAATAATTTTATTGGTTTTGTGTGAGTTTTGCGGCATCCACTGCTGCTGCTGCTGCAGCTTCTGCTCAAAATATTGCGCATACGCCACACTGGCCGTTGCTCAGTGTCCACATGAGCGGACACCGCCTAATGTTGACTTGATTATCAACACTCGCTGCACATCTCCCATCTCGCATCTGATGCTCCACGTCGCAGCATGTTGCAGCTGGCATTTGACAGTTGATGATGTTGCACATTTCCCACTCGGTCGGTCGGTCGATCGGTGGGTCGGTGAGTTTTTGGCTCCGCTTGGCCCAGCTCTCCTCGGTTGTTGCCATGACCAGACTAATTATGCCCAGCTGTCTGCGGTGCTCACGAATTAGGAGTAACTGATATGTAATTACACTGGCAAGTTTAGCATTACGAAACGATATTGAATTGTGTGAAAAATGAACAGGGCAATGGCATCAATCTGAATACCTTTTGGGGTTTATCTAAAATTATCTTATAGGTCATACAATAATACAAAGTTTTACCTTGATATATATTCTAAAAATTTGTAAACTTAATAATTTATATATTAGATACTACTTTTACTCCTACAGAAGCCAAACTATTGCTAGGTTTCTTGATTAAATCACGTCTAGATTTAGGTTAAGGATAACACCAGCTCTCTTTACAATAAGAAAGCCACCCTAACACTTAACAAGCACTACTTCCCCTTCTATAAAAGAACTTCAACTGCGAATTTTAATTTTTATCTGAAATACATTTAAAGTTTTCAATATGGATTCCTAAATTGGCTCAAAACCGAAAGCTTAATCCTTGCTATTTTTGTGTAAAGACCGTATGAGCCCGAATTGAGAAAGCTTTGCTCCCACACACACACACACACGTGTCCTTGGGAGTCTCCTCCTGCACTTATGATAATTTTTAAGTATTTTTGGGAGGCCCTTTAGAGGAGGCGTCGAAGTCGGAGGAGGCCCCTTGCAGCACTTACCTTATCAGAGGGCACATGCTGGGAGCTTGCCGATGGGAGCTCGGAGCTGGATACGCCACTATCAGGTAGCGGAGCAACTCTGTGCAGCCAAGTGGTAAAAAGTATTCACATTAATTCAAGCAAAAATAAATTATAAAGGCAAAGGGCCTGCCTCCAGCCCCCCCTTGTGCCTCCTCGCGCATTGTCGGCGACTTTTCGCTGCGTTGTGCATTTTATGACGTTTAATGTGTTTCTGCTGTCAGCAGCAGAAGTTGCAGTTGCAGTCGCTGCCGGCGTCGCCGTAGATGCAACGTTTTTTTTTTTGTGCTGCCGCGTTGAGTGCATTTTGTTGATTTATAATAAAATAATGTAAAAATATTACACAATAATGAATGCGCAAGGCGCCCGTTCGCCCTCGTTGTGTCCTTCTTTTTTGGGATGAAATATGAAACAAGGAAATGCCCGAGGTGGAAAAAAGTTTCAGCCAAGAATATGAAATATGCGAGAAATAAAACTTTTAACTAAAATTATATATGTATGGCGTCCATACATATATCCACTTACATATGTTGGTGGCGGTGGCTGTATGTTTGTATATGCCATGCTGTTTACGTTCACTTCTCGGTCATATTTCTTACGCGACGGGGTACGTTATGGAAACTTTGAATGCTCTTTTAAGGAAGATTTGCATATTGTGGGATTGGGAAAAGTCGAAATACTAATTTTAGATATATTTATTACTATATTTATAAATTTTAAACAAATTGCATTGACCTTAGATAGGTTTTTTTTGGGAGATAAAGCCGAAAAGGAGGCGTTTGACCTTTCCATAATTTTTCTAAATTTAAATTTACAATTTTTAATTATTTTTTTTTTAATATTTTACAAAGAAAAACACGCTTTTTAATGGCTCTCTTGTTTTGCCTTTTACAAAATCTTGAGTTAAACAAAAAAATGTAGAAATGTAGAAAAATTGTTATAAGAAAATTATGGAAAAATATATTTTTATCTTAAGTTTTTTGTAACAAAAACGTTGTTTAAAAAGGGGAAAAAGAACTCAAAAATCATCAACTAAAAGTGTAGATAACATTAAAACCTTTTAACATTTTAATTTATAAAAATTCAAAAAGCTCAGATTCCCTAAACCTTTTTTTTGGATAGAGTATTAGGGCAACTTTACCCACAAGGACCCCTCACTTTTCCGCACTCAAAGTCAAAACATACAGCTCACATTTTGATGCGCTTCGAGATCGTGGCGTCCTTGCAACTTTATCGCACCAGAAATTGCATCATATTTCACAGACCTCAGCGTGACAACAATACATATATAAAAACATATACATAAACATGTACATATATATGAAATGTACATATATAAAGTAGAAGTTCGCGAGAGGTAACTTTACTTACCTGGCACCGTGAAGGGCCAACTAAGACGACTGTCAGCGCGAAAAAAGGGCGAACAAGCTGGGGAAAAGTTGTCAAAAGTTTCACGCCACACGGCGTATGAGTAATGCCAGACAAAAGTCAGGAATAAGATGGGTATAGGATGCTTTAAGAACCGCTCAATTTATTAAAATAATGAAAGCAACGCAGCGGCATCATCGTTTGATTTTAATTTATAACGATGCCCCCGCTCAGAGCGCAATCTTTGGCATAATTTTGAAAATCCTGAGATAAACTTTGAGCATGCACATAATTAATGAAAGACCAAATGTCGTCTTCAGCAGCGTGTGCAAAAGGAGCATCCTGGGCGAGTCCAGTTACAGATGCATCGGAGGCAGGAGTAGCAGCAGGTAGCGCGGCATGCAAAAGGGAGTAAACAAAGTGTAATTAAAAACTACTTAGCGAAGCATCCTCCCGCATGTCCGTTGCCCCGCCTTCAGGCAGCAGGCACCTGGAGAGTCAGACTCACCTGCGATAAATAGTTTTGCGCTGCTGTAATTTATTATCGTTAGCGCTATCCTTGAAGAAGTAGCGCCTGATGCCGCTGAGGTATGAGCGGAAATATTCGCTCCAATTAATCGTCGCAATGTTGAACTGCAGCACTGAGCGCTCCTCCTTCGGCAGCAGCTCGTTCAATTCGTCAATGTTGCGATGGGCAAACTGCCACTCCTTCAGTCCAAACCAAGCCATCATGTCGATTATGCGAGAGATTTTCTTGTAAGCCTTCACATAGCTGAACAGTGGATAAATTTGGGAATTAAATAACAAAATTTAAAATAGAGTTAAAAGAAATATAATCGAGAGATAAGATATGGGTATGAACCACTTGATTCTTAAATACTTTCCCGCTTTAAGCTTAACTAAAAAACATGAAAAGAAAATCCTTTAGAAATTAGAAATTAACATTGTAATTATTAATATCCCTGTTAAACTGATAACTACTTTAAGGTTGCCTTTTCCTACCCATGCAGTATGGCAAAAATGAGAAAGGATATATGCCAAGGGCTCAAAGGATGCAGAGATTGTTGTCGATGTGTTTGCTAATTGGTGGGAGCTAGTAGGTTGTGCCGTCTAGGTCGGTTTCACCTTCATAAATAAATGGCAAAATGCTGAGTCTAATGCGCTCTAATTGCAATTTGTTAAATATTACGTATACGTAATACTAAGCAAGAAGCTTGCCAAGTGGGTTGTCCCCTTGTTTATTTCAAGTAACGAAGAGTGGTTTCTCTTTTTCTTATTTTAAGTGGTATTAAGTGGGAATCAGGAATATTTCTGTTTATTTTGTAAATATTTATAAATATTATTTAATTTTTTTTAATATTTATCCATATTATTTTACTTAGGAGCTTCACAGAAAAGCTGCTTAATATTTTAATTATAGATAAAAAGGTTGACTAAGATCCTTATTTATTCAAGACGTTTGATTAATAAAGAAGCTGAGATTAATTCTTAAACAGTTGTAACTTAATGACTTTGACTTTTAAAAAGTAAATACCAATAATTATAAAAATCTTCTTTATTTATTTTTAAGAAATCTGTAACGTATTCCCTTTTTTATATCCAAAATCTATTTTAAGTAGTCTTATTAATGTAGATTTTTTAAATTAATAATCTCAGACTCGATTAAAAAAACAGTTACCCCCTAGATACCCTTTACAGGTCATTCAATTGCCTTTCCATGTACCATTTAAAACCCATTCAATGTAGCCAGGACCCCCGAAAACCACCACACCCTGCCACCTTTGCCACCTTGGAGAACATATTCTCGATGGGCGGGCTGCGGTGGAGGGCGGGGCGTGGCATGGCATTTGTGAGAGCAGCTGAATCGATGGGTGAGGTGTGTGTGTGGCTCTACTTACATGCGCTTTTGTCCGGTGACCATGGCAATTAAATCTAAAATATAAGCTGGGATATTGTGCAAGAAAAATGCAATTGCACAATGCAGAGGCTTCGATGGTATTATAACGTACGAGAAGCACCTGTGACAATAATGCGGTCGATCGAAGGACGCACAGAGGACGACCGAGGGGTCGGGGATTCAGCGATTCCGTGTGGCATTTGGGTTCGATTTGGTTTAGTTGTCGGCAATCCCCGTTTCGATTTGTGTTTTTTTTTTTCAGTTTGCCAACGTTGTTCGAACCGGGTTTTCAGTTCGGTTTTTATATTTTTTGTTTGGAATTACGTTTGGGTTTCGTTGTTTCAAGGTATTAGCAGAGCATAGATAAATTTTCCATTCGCAAAAATTCAGCAATATTTAAGCATTGGATTAGACATGCATACAATACGGCACGGCAAGCGGTTCGTGTTGTTTTTATTTCGTTTTTGGGGGTAAAAATTCAATAAAGAATATTTATTTTGAAAGTCGTATAGGTATGAGATTGCGATTCTGTGTGCACGATAAACTCACCAAAGCGCCTTGTCGAACGGTTCGTGGAATCCTTTGCGCGACAGGTGCATGTACTCGCCCCAGGTGATATTGTTCACGTCGGACACGTAGTTGTATACGGGTAGCTCTGATTTTCCAATCGCCTTACTTTCACGGAGCATAAATCTGTGCGAAACGTAAGGAAAGTGTAGTTTGAGTCTTTGATTTTGTTGGTGCCTGTAATTAAGCTGTTTTTACTACTATTTATAAAAATTATATTAAAAATTCGGAGATAGTGAGTGGGATTTTATAAATGAGATTTTTAAGACCCACAAAAATATATTTAAAGTTATTAATTAAATTTGTAAGTACCTATCATAAGTACTAATAATTAAATTTATTATGATTACTTATTTTCAAATGAAGATAAAAACTATGAATTTTACATATTATACTAAATGCTTAGATGGTATAGTAAATCCATAATAAATTCAAATAAATTACCTATTGTTCTAACGGATGCACAATGGTTCTTAAACTTAAAAAAAAGTGTCCTACATTAAGCTACAAAATTTAATATTGTTTAAATACAAATTTGTACCCTAAAACCCCCTGGTGATTTCTGGAACCCTTTAGATAGACCCTTTCAGTAGATGTTTATTTAATTTAAATAAATAAAAGTATAAGAAATATCCAA
Organism: Drosophila ogumai; assembly: GCA_018904815.1. Lineage (NCBI taxonomy): Eukaryota > Metazoa > Arthropoda > Insecta > Diptera > Drosophilidae > Drosophila > Drosophila ogumai. The sequence continues at coordinate 11,902 of JAEIIJ010004751.1, forward strand.
ATTATCTATAGACCCCGAAAGGCATTAAAAAAAACGTTATTTAAATAAATTTAAGTATTACAAATATAAAATTTATCTATGAACACCTGGAGACAGTACAAAAAATACATAACCAAAAAATATAAAATAAAAACAGAAAACTGCATTCGTAACCAAGAGAACTTAATCCCATTCCTCCTTTAGTCCCACGGACATTATCTGTTGCAACCTTTGGTCCGTCTTAATTTCTGAGCTCTCGTATTTACAAATTTCCACCTTCTTGCTGCTGCACTGTTGGCAACCAACAACCGAATGCTATCAGCTTGCGGCAAGGAACTCTTTTGCAACTTTTACACATCCTCGGGCACCGCTTCAGCTGTAAGGATCCCCGGGTGTTTGTGCTGTATGTGTGTGTGTGTGTGTGTGTGTGTGTGTGTGGACTAACCTTCGGGATATATCCCAGGCGGTTGCTATCATGGCATTCACCACATAATCGGCGGGCACCATATTCGCCTTGCAGCTGGCCGTGCCGTAAATGCAACGGACGAGTCCCCGGGCAGACCAAGTGCATAAACCTGATGGCCCGTACAAATTATCAGTCCAGCCGGGAAATGGATCCTTGTACGTTGACATTACTGCGAATAAATAAGAATTAATGGCTGCTTTGTTCGCTCGGCCATTGCCGCAGCCAGCGACCGTGAGAGTTTCCTTGTTGATTTTAGCCAACGTCAAAGCGATAATGGTAGAGACCGAAGCGACGGAGGACAGTCCACCAGTATCCCAGTATCCCAGCATCCTCCCAGAAACCCATTCTCCTGGATTCCCAACTCCACCAACTCATTCCCAACTTTCCCTTCCATTTGCCATTTCCTAACTGATATGCCTGACTCCCAATTGCGAGTTTTGGACTTGATTTTTTTGTTCGAAATACTCTTCAATCGAAAAGAGTTTTTATGCTATGGTCAGGTAAGTGAGTAGAATTTTTGTAAAATAATTCTAAGGTTAAAGGGTGGCTTAATAAAATATTAAAATATTAATTTTCTTATATATGTAGTTATATTCTATTCTCCTGCAATACAAGGATACAAGTCCTCCTGATAGCACAATATCTTTATACAAGTAAAAATGTAAACATAAAATATTATTCGTATAAAAAAGTATAATAAAATGTCTAAAGAAAAATGATAAATTATTATTTGTAATTATATTTGAATACGTCTAAAAGATTCATCAAAATTTTTCGATGTAATTCTAAGAGGGTTTCGCTAATATAAATATGTGATCTTTTGGGTTAAACCATTTATTATTATTTAACTGAAATAATATATATTAAATATGGTTAGAGAACTCCGGCATTCTGCCAGATCAACCGAAACTATCATTCGTTATTGCCTTTCTCGTTTGCAGAGGCAGCTTTGGATGCAGCTGCATGAGGACGATGCTTTGGCATTTTTGTGTTAAAATAAATGAAAATTTGTTTGTGCTTTGTTCCTCGAGAGGAGGATCCCAGCAGCCCGACACTCCTCCTTCTTTGAACTCCTCATCCCCTGAGCACTGAGACAGAGGAAAATCCAAGTCAGCCATCCTCGCTCTCCTCCACTCTTTGTTACGTTTCGTTCGTTACGTTACGTTGCGTTTGGTTTCCTTGCTGCAGGAGCAGCACAAACAAAGAAGCAAACAACTAGCAAAAAACAAAAACAAAAAGAACAGGAAAAAACCAAAAATATAAAAAACTTTTTCCACATGCATTTATCTGGTAAACCCCAATACCCCCTCTCTGAAATCTCCTCCTTCTTTAGCTTAGTTTCTCCTGCTACCGAACGAAGACAGCTCTTTTTGGTCATTTTTCACAAAATTTAAAATATTCCGTTTTTGCCAGGCTTTTTCCAGCTTCTCCTTGGCCAGATCCTCTGGGGGATCCCTCCTGCATGGCAGTGCAGAAAATGTTTCTTGCTGCTTGTGTGTTTTTGTTTACACAGCATCAGCATAGTGCCCGGCTGCCCTTGGGTATTTGTGCTAATTATCTGACAATTAGTTTGTTAAGTCAAGTCTGAAACCGCAATAAATATTCCGTACTCCCTGCCCGTTCCCCTTCTGAGGCACACACTCACCTATGGGCGGTCGAAAGATACCCGCCGGCATGTGGAATGCCCGGTGATTCACCAGATTCTCGGCACACTTCTTGGTCATCGTGTAGGTGTTGGGCATCTGGCCAATTAGGCAGTGCCGCATCTTCTCCAGCGTTTCATCGTCGAAAGTGCGATAGATCTGCGCCATGAAAACATTTTTCCAATTTAAATAAACTGTCATATTGCATATCAAATATGGGGATTCAGGGCTTCATATTTTTATTTGTGGTACCATTTAAAAGGATACAAATTATACGGTATACTGGGACTATGCATCATACTTTTGAATATTAAATTAAGGAGAGGAAACTTATTTTAAAAAATATCAGAAAAAATAATCAAGAAAGGCTATTTAAAAATGTTTTAAAATATAGTTTCAAAACAGTACAAATTCTTTATTAAATTACACAATAACTATATGTTTTTTCAACTTATTTAACACATTTTTGAAGGACTTCTTACCCGGTACTTTTATAGTATAATCCCTACAGTTTTTAACTATTTTTGCTATATTCAATTTTTTACCTGTGAGCATTAACCAACCTGCATGATTTTTTCGTAGCCAATTTCGTTCTCGTACACTTGTTCCTTGATGAATTTGCGATTGCAGTTGCAGTACAGTGTCGAAATGTGTACGAACGACTGTGCCCACGGGGTACATTGATATATTGGGCGAAATTGCGAGGAGAGCACGCATGTCGTATGTTGATTGAATTGTGTTGGAAATTGTATGCCCGCCGACGCCAACGTAAAATATGCAATGCCCGAACAAGTCGCGGATGGAGCGGGAAAACGAGATTCGACGGGAGATTGAGGGGGGAAAACAGTACGTAAATATTACAATTCATACTCAAATATTTTTGCATGCATTCAGACACGGGAATTATGTATTTTGGTTACTTAAATGTGCGATATGTGAATATTTAACATTTATTTTATCGCTGTTTATTTTCACTAATGGATATGTGGTGTGCGCAAGGGGTGGCTTTAATACTATTTAAATTGTTTAAGCCCTCAATTTATGAACATTTATAACATATACATTTATTGTAAAAATTTAAAATGTTCTAGGGGATAATAAAATATATTTGAAATTATTTAAAAAGGGTCAAGCTTTCATTGAAAAAATGTAATTTTGGGCAAGGTTTCTTTAAGACAATTTAATTTTTTAAATATTATTCTATTAGTATAAATTCCTTTGTCAGGAAATCGATTAACATTATTTTCTTATTTAAAACTCACCTTTAACTGCTTCATTTCCATGGCCAAGTCAAGTATCTTCTTCGTGCCGAGAACATTAATGTCAATGGCGTCGCTCAGTTTCTCATTGAATTTCACCGAAGCCACAACATTGAAGACAATCTACAGGCGGAGCAGATAAACCAGACCCACGAATTGTAATGCATATTAAAAATGGAAAGAACAAAAAGGAGGGGAACTCAGCAGGAACAGAAAGACAGAGCTCATGCAAAATGCACAAGAGATGTGCATACAAAACAGTAAGAGATAGTGATGGAATGGGATGTATTTTTCTTAAATCTAGGGATATCTGGGGTAAATGAAACTATGGAACTTTAACTAAATTTTAAAATACTAACCAAACTTCAACTCTATTTACTAATAAAATTCCTTAAAAATATATTTAAAATATTTGATTTTATATAATTCTTAGCAAATATATATATTTATAAATATAAAAGAATATATTTTGAAATTTTAGGTCCACTTCTACTTTACTAAAATTAAAAAAAACCTTTCCCTTTCCCATCACTGCCACCAGGTGCATCAGCGATCTGGCGCTGAATGTTTGGTCTGTGTTCTATGATAACCTCAAAGTCAGCACACAAAATGCGGAAAAAGAAGGAGAAGCCTCAGCGCAGATGGAACTGGGACAGAAAATCGGACAGGAACGGGAGCTGGAGCTAGAGGTGGAGATGGTGCTGGGACAGGAATCCTGCAGTGCGACGCGTGCATTGAACATCGACAACAAAGCAATTTCAGCTTAAAACAGTGCAAGCGGACTCTAAGCAGACCGACCAGGCCCGAGTGACTTGTATGCAAAATGTTTTCGCAAACAGCACGGAAAACTGAGGGAAAAAAAA
>JAEIIJ010004764.1:0-31720 GCA_018904815.1 Drosophila ogumai
AGTTTCGTATAAATAAAAAAAAATATATTACAATACAATTATTAAATAGAAAAAAACAAATCTTGTTGGAATTACATTGCATACTTTTAGACACAATTGTGAGAGATTTAAAATCTCTAAGCTTTTCTTATTCTCATAAAAATCTCTTAAATAAAGTCTATATTATTATTTATTTTCCTTTAATTTATTATTTATCTTTTCATTTTTTGTAGTGCTTATTTTTCTCCCCCACCTGAAATTAACCCCCACTCTGGTATGGCGTCGTAGTCGTAGTGCTTGAGTAGTATTTTTCCTGTTATTTATAAACTCGCGGATGTGACAGGCAGAGGCACAAGCCATTCAAAATGTGCCATGCCAAGCACACCGAAGCCTAGGCCTTCGTTTTTGACTCGATGTTTCTATTGCTATAGCTCGTCGCCCCTCTTTATTTCTTGTATTTTTTACCCCCAATGAGGCTATATGCCTCATTCATACTCAGTCGTATGTTCTCGTCATGTGTCGACTCTGACATGACTTTAAGGGTATAGCTACATATACAGGTACAGTGAAAACTGACATAAACAAACCGACCTTTGTCAAGAATTTTTCATAAAGGAAATGCTACAGAAAAAAATTCTTCAATTTCGTTGGGAGAATAATTCTTGAAGGTTTTCTTTTTTTTAGGTTCCTCTTCTCGTATCTCTACTGTATTTGCCTTATAATGTTTATAAGACGCAAAAGCCTTATGACTGTGTGTGGAATGCATCAATTTGCATGTGGATGGCGCTAAGCATATGTCGGGTGCTGTGTGTCAGCGATTCGACAAGAAAATGCCGTAAAAAATGGTGCTAGGTTGGAGCTACACAAAAAAGAGCCCCAGAAATAGACAAATAAATGGAAAGAACAGAGCGAAAAAAGCATAGCTTTAGCAGACACAACCTACCCCAAACATGAACACATAATCCAATCCACTTAATTCCATTGCGATGCGATGGCCTGCACTTCACCATCTTCACCATCGCCTCCTCCTCTGGCGTCCATCAAGAGCAATGGAATCAATAAATCAAGGTGGGCCACGCCCCCCTTCATGGACACAACACTGCCATTTATGAATTAAAAAGAGCTCAGCTCCAGAGTTCCCTCAGTTCGCATCTGCAGATAAGCAATCATCAGCAGAAGCTGCACTCGAGGAGTACTTATTCCCTCCGACAGCTAAGACAACACGCAAGGAATGAGGGTCTTGGAGAACGAGTCTGGGAACACTCTTACCCTTAAAATTATTTTTATTATTTGCTGAATTAATTTCAAGTGTATCGTATAAATTTTATACTGTAGACAAATTTCAGGTAATTATCTTTATCATCTGTGAAATAATTAATATTTGCAAAACAGAATTACCCAATGGGCACTCTGCCAGTATTTGCAAAAGCTAAAATACATTTATTTTTATTTTGGCAAACGGCGAAAAGTGCTTCTTATATGTTAATGTGAAGACCCAGACACTTCTAGTTGCCATAAATTCTGCTAATTATTTAAGGACTAAAGGGCTTCTGGGATTGGATAGATGGTTAAGTCAGGGGATAATAACTGATGACAATACTTCTTAGACATTTTAGGATAACAATAAGTTATGGCTATTTAATTTATTATATTTATCCAAGCTTCCTTCGAACCCCAACAACAACATCTCTCTGCTATAGAGTATAGAAATATCTCTGACATGCCTGAAGACTCTACTGGAAAACCGAGATTGAGAACTGAGAAACTGGAGGCTGCTCTGGCGGAAGTGCGGCGTGCAAATTCCAATTTTGTAATCAGCAGCTTGGAGGAGGATGGGCACAGAAGAAAGCAGGCAGCCACAAGACTGGAGGAGCTCCGCTCAGCGCTCAAGCGAGTGCAACGCATCATTGAATTCTTAATCTGGCATTAATACAATTTTATGTATGGCATAGAGTCGTTTGCTAGAAGAGGCCTATGTTGGACTCCATTGAGCAGGGAAGAGACAAGCAGCCGGCGTGTCGAGGGCGGGAATCCCAACAAAATCCGCAAAAACGCTCGCCGCCGACGACGACGACGACAACGATGCCTCGGACCATGAAGATGGGCGACGACAGATTGTGAGCATTGCACTCGAGAGACGCAGGGAGGGTGAGGAGCAGAAGGAGAAGGATGAAGTGGAGGGCAGGAGCTTGGAATGTTGTCGAGCCGTTGTTGTCGCTGGGGCCCTCTCTCAGCTCCGTAGCTCGTTGGGGGCTGCATTTGATATGCCTGCTGTGTTTGACCCATATTGGAATTTGCTTTCAGAGCATACAGAGAAAGAAAAAACCTAGTACATATATGAGGAACTAGATCTATAAATCAATTTACAAGGTTTTAGTTTAAAGCTTGCTTTAAAAATTATCACATAAATCTAACCCTTCTGGCAATCAAAACTAACTCAACATTTAAGATATTAAAATTCCAAAATTAATCAACAATTTCTCTCTGTGTATAAATAGCAACAGAGTGGATTTTGAAGAGAATGCCAGGAAGGGTATGCAGTTGGAAGAGGCGGAGTTAGGGCGGCGCGCAAGTCACGATTTGTACGCCGCTTAGAAAAACTTGTAATGAATGTGGGATGCGATGAAATGGAATGGCTTTGGCTTTGGCTCTGGCTTGGCCTGCCTTAGCTCGACTCGGGATAAGCCGGGGAGGGTAGGGAGGTAGTCAGTGGAGGACAACACAGGAGGCCCCCCTGAACAGCACAATGAAGTCGACCTGGAAGCGCATGTCTGGAAGGTGTTTGAACTCGTTGCTACAAAAGTTCAAAACTTTCAAATGTAGGAAGTTCGAGAATGACCTGAGACGACGACTGGCGGCTCCTCCTCCTCCTCCTGGCTGCTCCTCCTCCACCTCCTGGCGCTTCCTTAGTCAAAAGGCACATCAATTATGTCTCGAGCGGAAGAAAAAGGAAGCCCACAAATGGAGCAAGTTGGAAATTAGGTTTTCCTTTAATTCATTTTCTTTAACTAGCAAACAGAAAAGTTGTTATGACGATAATAGGTAAACATTTATTCCAGGCATTTGAGCACTCTATAACAAACTTAAATAATGATTCATTAAAAAGTTGGCCAATCGTTATCAGCTTTTTGATCATATTTTTACAGGTGCTTCCCCTGAGAAAGTATTTAGTTGACAGTTAAGTTAAGGTTAAGTTATTTGTCAATCTTAAATGCAAAATGACATCATGTCTTGTTATTTCCAGATTTCCAGCTACACTATCTTTATACACTATCTTTAAAGGTGTTTCCAAATTATTAATTTTTTATAAAAAATTATCCCTCATTTATTTGATAAAACTCCAAAAGACTCACCTTCATTTTCGCTGCGTCGCCGTCTGGGAACACTGTTGTAGCTGCCACTGTGATAATGCTCCATTTCCGACTTCTCCGTGGACTCGTTCTCCTGCTTTTCATCCTCGGTGTGAACCGGCGACGAGGGACCCGATGAGGCACTGGCCACAGGCGAACCTGAGGCAGCCGAGTTGGTGCTACCACTAAGTCCATTACCAGGATACGAAGACTGTCCACCATCCATAGATCCCCTCTTGGCCGGCTGCACAATGTGCGAGCTGGTGGGCGAGGCGCAGGACGAGGGCGGTGTGGAACAATTGTTACCCAAAGGCTGAGTGTCCTCGATGAGATCTACGGACTTTTTGCGTGGTTTTTCAGGCGGTATGGGCGCCACACCCTGGTCATTGGCATTTCGCAACAACTGCTCCTGCTGCTCCTGCATCAGGGATCGTTGCATAGCTGCTGTTACGGCCGCGGATTTGGCTGGCGGTGGTGGTGGTGAATCGTTTGCCGTCTTTGTGGGCGATTGACGTAGCCGCTCCGGATTAAACTTCACCGGACTCACATTCTTTGGCTTGACCGCTGGTATCGGCGGCAGTGGTGGTGACTTTACTGGACTTCCAATCTTCCCACTTCTGGGCTTTATCTCTGGCGGAGCCTGCGATCGCTGAGGCGGATTGGGACTGACATTGGGCGGAGCCTGGGACTGCGATGGTGGAGGTTCCATTGCCGGTTTGGTCACCTTTTCGCTGTCCATAATCAGTCCGGTGCCGGGCACGGTGCGTATAATGTCGCAACGATTGAGATCGCTGTGAGTGCGCGTGGTCTTTGTCTTGGTGAAGTGCGATGTCCACTTCTTTTGCTTCTCAATCAGTTCCCTCGAGTTGAACTTGCGCTCCGGCTTCTCTGGTTTATCCACACCAGAACTGGCAAACAAGGCGCTCACCGAACCGCTGGCTGGCGGCGGTGGACTGGCCGTCACTTCCTCCGACTTCAAGCGGGATATATTGTGCTGAGGATACTTGACGGCCGAGGTGGGCACTACTTGAGACGTTGGCGCCGCTGGTTCCACAATAAATTTGCTGTTACTCAAACGCTGTTCGGCTGCAGATCCTCCATTTTGTGGCACAGCGCTGGCGTTATTATTATTATGGATCAGCGAAACCCCAGAGGGAAAGGGTGTCCTTCGCTTTGGCGGCGATTGGGAACGATCCGAGGAGCGTGAGGATGAACGATCTGAGCCGTCGCAAAGGTTATCCTCGCGAGAACCACTCCTCAACAGGCGGGAGCTAACGTTTGAGTTGGACTCAACGCCTAGTTTCTCGAACAGGGCGCGAGCGTTGTTGAATCTCGCCGAATGGGACTCTGTCCTGGCTCCTTGGACATGGGCAGCTGCTGCCGCGGCTGCAGCAGCATGAGCAGCTGCTACTGCGCTTAGCTGTTCCACGGGCTGGATCTCAATGGGCTTGCGCTGGAAAATGTTGGCTATCTGGCTGACCTTACCCACGGCAGCCGGGGCAGGGGCATGGTGCATTGGTTTCTCCATGATGGAACTGTAAGGAGAAAAAGGGAATTATAAGTTATTAATAAATTATAGTAGAATTTTTTTTATTTATACAATTTATTTCTTCAACAAAAAATACTACAAATTTCAGATAAATTATGCTCACTCAATTTAATGACTGATTTTAATGTAATTTCCTTTATTAAAGTTCGTCTTGTATTTGATTTTATGTATCGGAAGCGATATCCATTATCTAGATCTGTTATCTACCACTAACCGCACCCTAATGACACACAAAAAAATAACTGATAAAATCAATGGGAAAAGTTTTACATTTACGTTTATTGCAATGTTTATTTTGTTACCTTTGCCATTTTCTCACTCATCGATTTGACTCTGACTTTCGCAACTATTTTCACCTTTACTTTTTTCGCTGAATTTTTATGATTTTCCTTTGTTGTGCGTTGTTTGTTTTCTTTCTGCACATCAAACACAATTAAGGCTCCATTGATGGCACCTCGTAATGCTGCTGCCTGGGCCCTTCTCTACCTTCTCCGTCAGCTGTATAAGCTATAAGCTATATGTTATGTTGTTCGAAGTGTGAAAGTCGTCGAAAAAGTGAACAAATTTACAGAGATTCCGTATTTTGGCGACTGGCGCGGGCAAGAGAGGGCGGCATTGCCAGCTGGAAGACTGTGTGGGCTTTCTTCGCAGAAACTGAAAGAGAGGCCCTGAGAGACACGGAGAGCTGAGAGTGCGGTATCTCGGTGCGACATTGAAAGCCATTTGTTGGGGTGTGTGTGAGTGAACTGATAGGGTAATGGTTACCGTTATCGGCTATTGATTTACGGTATTGGGCTAGGTTGGTTTTCCAGGCTACCCTACAATCTGCAGTCTTTAATAGAGCAATATTTATTATTGTGAGCATATCATTTATGTTTTTACAAAAAAAATTTAAACTAAAATTTGCTGAAATAGAGTTAAAGTAGTATAACAGTTTTGGTATGATAGTTATGACGACTTTTTTTGCATTAAACAATAAAATACTGTATAATAGGAAATGGAAATGTATACATTGAGATTACGACCAATATAAACTAATTTTATAACACTCTACTTTTATAACAGTTACGGTTTTGCATCATAAAACAAAATAGTATGACCTGTATTTGTTTTTACTAAATAGTCAAAACATGAAAAGGTATATTTAACTATAGCAACTAAAGTTTTTACAATTACCAAATTAAAGCTACCATGTATAACAGTTATTACATCAACATTATTAAGGAAAGTTGCTTAATTATTGGATAACTTCATTATCTTTATGGAGTGTTTTAAAATACACAATTTTTATACCTAGCTACATATACATATATTCCCATATAGAATTTACAGCTTTAATATATCATTAGATTCGGAAATCTCTTATTAGCTCACGGGATTAGAAACCCACACCAAACGAAAATAGCACAGCCAGCCGAAAGTGGCCTCTTTATAATCCTCAGAGACTCTATATATGAGCACACTTCGAATGTGTCAGAGTCTGGGGAGCGAAAAAGCGCAGTTTGTGCCACAGGCTAAGGCGCTATCTATCCGAGAACTAAGCAGACGGGCCAAACTTATCGCAATGTCAATAGGAATACGCCGCCCAACTAGCGTTGCTTTGGCCAAGAAGAACAAATATATACATATACGCCAAGAGGTAAACAAATGCGCAGATAGTGAACTCACACCCATGTCCACACAATTAGGAAGGAGGGCAAAGAAGGCGCGACCGAATCCGAGACAAAGGTCGGATCTGTACAGACGGCGGCATTATTATACCAGAGGTCTCTCGGCGTAAATAGATGCGGGACAAAAGTCAGAAACCAAGCACGAGACAATGGCAATGGGTGGGTAGAAACTTATCTAATCTAATCGAAATGCACAATGCATGTGACCGTGAATGGAGATAGACGGGGGAGATAAAGATTAAGATGAGATAAATTTAGCCGGTGATCTCGTTGGTTTAATAATTCAAAACAAGTTGGAATGCAAGAGTCAAAAATTCAAGCAACAGAAATACTCAGCACTCTTTATTCTCAAATAACGCTGAGCTGTCTAGTATTGTATAATTTTTAGGGAAGAATTGTAGTCTCCGTAATGTTTTCAATAATTTTTAAAAATTTAAAGTAAACCTTTCATAAAACCTTTAGCTCATTCAGCTTGATTATCTTACCGTTCTATAAATATACAAGAAAATATGACATCAAAACTAATGTTGGCCATCATGGCGTATGAACAAACTATAAAATATCACGTATCCGCCGCATCTGCTTTTCCCAAGGGAAATTTTCGTTGCACTTTGGTATTATGCATATATTACCAGTGGTAAATGTTTAAAGAGCTCGCAGATTTATTTGGCCGCCGAGTTGATATTGATTTAATGACACGTTTCAGTGACAGCTACAGCTCCCCACCGAGAGCTTCCAACCCCGTCATTATAAATTAATGCCACACAGAGAATGGCCAGAATGGAAGGCAAGGACGTGGATATGGACATCGACATGGTCAGAAAAGCTGCTCAAGTGCACAATCCATGCAGCTTTGAGAGGGGAATGGGGTCGTTGAATGGGGCGGCAGGATGCTATATAAGTATATATATATATATATATACAACAACGGCCCCCATGGGTCCTTGTCCTTGGCTTTTTGGCATCGGAATTTAATCATATAGTTCACTGCAGGACCTCACATGAAGTGGTTTCAAGGATGCAGAGCAGTTTTTTAAAGGGAGAGTGTGCTTATAATTTTTTTATTAAGAGATTTAATTTAATTTAAGTGTATGTAGTAAAAATTGTATTAACTATTCTAGGAAGTAAAATTTGGAATAATTCGTTTTTTTTTTTTAATTTTGTAGCTTAAAGAGTTCCCTAAAGCTCTTTAAAAACAATTCTCGTACATATTTCCTTGCCTTAAATTAACAATTCAATATGCACGGCGTGCATTTACATTATATACAAATTGTTCTATAAACCCAATTTGTAAAGAACCATTTTGCATATTAGTTGCTGTGCAATTTGCATTATAAACACCCACACCCGCTCTGCTCGTAGGCCAACTGTCCGGGGTGTTATTATCATTAGCATAAATACGGATTAAGACGCACCATTAAAAACTATAATCATCGCTAAATGGCCCCGATGATCACAACGATAACGATCATAATTTGCGCCTGGCAAATGACACAAAAAACTAGTTTACCCCTCGAAAACCGGAGCTGCTGCTGCTGCTGCTGCTGTGAGTCTCTAATTTCTGCATAAATGTTAATTGCAACCGGCAAAATGTTAAATTGCGCTCGTTAGCTCAAACACGTGCAGCGAGAGCCGCGACGACACACGATCCAGGTGAGAATGGGAATGAGGATGGATGGAATGGATGGAGGAGCAGCAGGTAGCCGCCGCCGCCGCCATGTGCTATAATTGCGTCAACATTCAGTCTCTTGAGCGTGAACAAGAAAACAATGTCAACAATGAAATGATGGCCCCCATTGTAAGAGTACCAATGGCAACCCAGAGGAGGTAGAGTGCAGGATGTGGAGCGTTGTTCCGGGCACAAAAGATTGGTAGCAATTAGTGGAGCCACCTACCTACGCGCCCGGATCTACAGAGTACTATACTTTATATATACGAGTCTACATTAAGGTGAGTGGGCTTCCCCACTGGGAGGTCTTGGAGTTGGTTACCAATTCCCATGAATTACATATAAAAACTTGGCGCCAGGAAAATGATTTCTTAATACGATATGGATATAGGAATAGGAACAGACTTTACAATGATCATTTTAATGATGATTATCTTGGGAACGAAGGCTGTTGCAGCAGAACAAAGAGTTCAGAGTTAAGTAGGGACCAAGTTCACTTAGGAGTCACACTAGGGGTCTCTTTAAGATTAAACATTGTAAAGTTGTAGCTGATTTTTTAGTAAAGTTAATTGAGAGGCAGCTTAACAACAAGTATCTTTACTCAATCTTTTTAATCATATTTCCTTAACTTAAAACCAAACCCTGAATTCACCGTACTTCTTAGTATTATTCTCATTCAGAGACTTAACTTGTATTCCTTTTCATTTCGATTCCGACGAGCCCAACAACCTTGCAGCTCGCCGGTCGTGACAATTGTCTTTGATTGTGAGTTGTTGTGGACTCTGCAGACTCTGGTAGACATAGACCCACGGACACCTTTCCGCGTAGGCCTGGTTAACAACAACTAACGAAGAAATACAGCCAACAACATTCACTTATTAAACAAGAACACAACAATTCAAGATGCTTTGATACGGTTACACCACAACGCAAAGCTGAATACGAAACAAGTTGTCGCTGTTCTCAATGTTGTGTGTGATTGTGTAGAGTGGTGTGTTGTGTGTTGTGTCTGTGGTTCGTTGGTCTTGTTAGACAAATTATGCCAATTAAACGGTGGGAAAACAAGTTGGCAAGTCTGCACGCGCTGGCCCCCAAGAGTGGGTTTTTTATTCTATCTTTCAATTCGTGGGGAGACCTGAAATTCTGATTCCTAACTGGATTGGATACGAGTTTAGGGATGGTCAAAAGGAATGTGCGATGTATAAATATTGTATCGATAGGTTGCATGAAGTTAAAGATATAAATATTTATATTTTTGAGCTGGGATTGCCTGGTTCGGCGCCTGAATTCGAACTCTATAAGTTCTAATAGTTAAGAGCTAAAATCATATAGATTGCATTTATAAAGGAGCGCACAGCATTCTACGTATATTATATATTAAATAAATGTTATTGATTATGGAATATAAAAATGTAAGTTCTCTTCAAAAATAATTTAAATAAAATCGACATATTTATAGGAAACTACATACATATACTAATTTGATTTTGAAACGTTTCAAAATGTGCTTAAAATCAATCAGTACAATGTACAATGTATAATTTTGTAGCAGATTTTAAATAATTTTAGAAGTCCTAGCAATATTTTAAGCACCCCCGTATATTTGACTTTATAAAAAAACCTTTTTTGCTACCTTTAAAGATCTATATTTATTTTTATATTATTTTATTTTATATTTTTAATATATTTGTAGAGAAAAGTTAACCCGATATTTTTGTTGATTTACTATCCCTGATTTCGTTGCAGTTCTTTAATAAACAAACAGGTCTTCAAAGGACTGCCGTCTAAATTGAATAACCGCAACACTTGAGAGCTCTCCGCCAGACTTCAGACTACAAACTCCACACTCTGGAATCCCCACTCTAGATTCCCCCACTTTAACCTCCCCACTCTGGACTTCCCACTCTAGACTCCACACTCCAGATTCCAGAATCCAGATGCCACCAATTGAGATACGTCCTCGTATATCGCAAGCCAAGTGTCTAGCCCCACACACATCGATCGGGAATTCATTTGCATAATCGAGCCGATTGACTTTTATAAGCCTGACAAATGACTGTGGAAGTTGAGTCAGTGGCCCGGAATGAGTGTCGCCAGGTTGGCGGTTGGCAAACTAGGTATTTTTAAACACCCAAGGATGCTGGCGAAATTTGCATATTACTACAGGTGGGAAATGGAAGACTAAGGAAATATATTTTTAAATATGAAGGTGATTTTTTTTAGCTTTTAATATTAAATTATATTTTAAAAATTTAGGTATCTTTGTCTAAAATTCATTTTTTTAGAAAAGTGTTGTTTACAGCTTTGACTCCCGAATAAGCAGATTTCTCTCCCTCTGACCTCTCTTTCTTTTAGTGCTTAAAAATGATATATTTTCAACCCACTCAAAACTCTAGCCACTGCCCTCGTTTTGTGCAAATAAACTAGAGCACAACCTGGCGCCACATCGTCCTCGCTTCACCCCCAAATGCTTTTCATGTGCGCATAATTAAGGAGCCCAGGGAACTGCAAACTTCGCTTAAGGATTCGCCGCGTATGTGAGAGAGCGTGTTTTTTATGGCCTAGCTGGGAGATGGGCTTGGACCAAAAAAAAAAAAACACATTTGTGACCGCTTTGGGAGGGGGTTTTAGCACAGCTTAGACAACAAATGTAACCATAACTAAACATATGACTATGCAGAAAGTATAAAGTGCTTCATCAGCTGAAAGATTACTATGAATAAATTGTAGTTTTAGGACAAACCGAACTTGAACCTAAAAACTTAACAAAGCCGAAACATTTGTCTGCATTGTGGTTCATATTTTCAGGTCAACAATTTCACTCTTAAATCCGAAACACTTCTCTGAGTTGTAAATTTCTCCAAGTTGTTAATTTAAATATAAAAATATTCCCTCTCGAAATTCCAGCAAATAAATCATTTTAATGAATGCCTCTAAGGCATGTAAAGCCTTACTTTACAAGTTTATTAATTCAATAAAAGATTTATTTTTCCAAATTAAAAAATATATTTATGGAAATTGATGGCTTAACTTTCAGAGTTAAATAGTAATAATAAAAACCGACTTTACTGTTGGATTTATTACCCTATGATAGTTAAATTAGACTCACCTTTCTCTCGTTCAACTCGGGTATTCCTCGGCTTTTCCTTTTGTTGTTTGATTAAACCTGCTGCTCAACACCTAAAGCCTGGCTCCGCTCCAAACATTTGTCATTGTGGCTGGCTGGGTGTTTGCTGCTTTTATCGATTTATTTTTTAGTTTTTTATACCAGGTTATGCTTGGCACTCTGCTCCTGCTACCACTCCACTTCCTCCCACTCGCCAGCACTCGACCGTGTCTTTTTGTAGTTTCTGTGGATGTGGATGTCGTGGTTGTCAGCCAATCAACCCACCGCTGGCCTCATCCGTGTCAGCATTTTTCTCTTGTGTTTTTCCTGTGTGTGTTTTTGTTGTTTGCCTCTTTGCGCAAGATGAAAATGCAAATTTCTGCAAAAAACAATCCAAGAAACAAACGCAAACAAATGTTAAGAGAGCGAAGTTAACAGAAATGGAAACTTAAATGTTACACGGTAAATTATTATAGGTCTTCGGTACTTAATTAATTTGTTTTGTTTAGATATTATAAGAATATAAATAATTTTAAAAAATTAAGAAAATTAAAGTAGCTTTTCTTTTATTTTTGAGGGCAGTAAAATAACCTTCATCATAAAACCTATAAGAATATTCTTTCCAATATTGGTAACCCTAGCTCTTAGAGTCACTGAGAAACAGGCACTTTTACAGATACAGAAACATGTCTAAATCAATTCGCCTGGAGATGCTTATAAAAAATATGGGAAATACGTTGGAAGAACTGATTCAAAACCTACTCTTTTATACATATTATATATAATTTTTATTACAGCTCTACTTTATTTAACATTTTCTCTTTAATAGGATGAAATCTCTCCAACTTATGTCATCTTTTTTCCCAGTGCAATTGCAGGTTCAATGAACCAAAAAAAACAAACAGCCAAGAGCTGCTGGCCAAAACGAAACCAAATAGAATTGCCACATTTTTAAGGTGGCCCTCGAAGGCATACGAAATTAGTTTGGTCTTTTGTTGGGAGGTTTGGGCTTTGCCTTAGGGCCTCTCTCTCGCCGGGAAAATTGAAGGTGAAATGTTGCAAGCGGAAGCAATTAGTTTCATTTGGAGCTGCACAGCTAGCCGAGGGGGCAAAACATAAAAAAAAAAGAGAAGAGCTTGCGCTTGAGCTGCAGGCCCAATCGACTGAAACCGAAACTGAAACTGGGGAGAAAGTTCGCCGATTGATAAACATGGAGCGTGTTTCCAGTAGCCAGGTAGCCGGGAGTCATTGTCGTCGTCGTGGTCGTCCGTCATTAGTCAACGAAAACAATGTTATTAGCATTGGGATGGTGATCAAAGTGTCGTATTAATAAATACGATTTTACAAAGGTAAAACTTTAAAATTTTTCATGGTTTCTGTGACGCCTACACGCCTTAGCGCATTGTAATTGTCTAATTTATTGTTGTTTTGTTCAGCAATTTCACTCGTTTATAGTGCGTGAGAAATTCGTTTTGTTTGAGTGCTTGCTTGAGCATAAAAATGAAGAAATTTAACTAAAAAATGGATGCCACATTAAGCGAGTTACTTGAGGCAGGTCGTGAAGTTGTGGGAGATACCAGATAATGCCATTAGAGACATAATTGAATAATAGTTTAAAGTCAGAGAGTGTGGGATCGGAAGTGAAAGTCAAGGGCAAATCACTGGGAAAGAATGAAGTAACAAGTAAGAAAGGTTAAGAAAATATAGAGAATAAAATCTAAGGATTTAGTAAAGAGATATATTTACATATTCTAGTAAAATCTTAAGTTCTTTTAAACTCATCACCCTTCCCATTTATATTTAATTTGACTTATTTTCTCACATCACTTCAAAAATCCCAATGAGTTCTTTTCAACAAACCTCTCAACACTCAAGCCCCGAAATTCCCACCCACCTAACTCACTTTGCTCGCCATTTAATCTCTTCGAGAAACAAGGAAGGGAACGTTGTTGGCAACAGCATTTTCCCACTGCCAGCCGCATTTTATTGGTCTATATTGGCAGTGGTTCGGTGGACCAGACATCCCACCTAGCCGGGCTCTAAATAAGGCAAGACAGCATCGCAGCAGACAGAACTCTTCTGGTTAGAAACCAATTTCTGACATTACATGGCCTCAGCGTGGAGTCAAGCTCTCTTGCTCATCACCATCATCACCATCCGAGGCCGAGTTTTAGTTTTAGTTTGGGTTTCAGCTGCTTCGGCTTCTACTTCTGGACCGTAAAAGGTCATGAAAAAGTTGTTTACTTCTCTTCGGCTTATGAGAGGCCATAAAAAGCCAAGAAAAAGGAAGAGGAGTAAGAGAAGGAGGAAGCCAACACCTAAGCCGGGGTCCATAATAAAACTAAAACATGACATGGAGGCAACTTCAGTGTAATTTACACGGGAAACTTTAAACGAAAAACTGCGAGCGCTTTTGTTAATTTTTTGTTTGCAGTTTGTAGTTGTTTTTTAGCAAGATTTTTGTAAAAGTTTGTTGAGGGAAAACTTGATCAAATCTTTTTGAGCGGCCCTGATGCGAAGAACGCTTGAAAAAATAAACTAAATTGAAAGGGGATAAAAAAAATGGGTATATTAAGATATACTAAGCTATTTGAAATCTAAATACCCTTTAGGTTTTTACCATAAATAAATACCATATAAGAAAATCATCCAAAAATAGAAAATATTTGCATAGATAACTATCTGGTAAAGACTATAATTAATACAATCAAAGACTTTAAAACCTAATAATTATAATACCCTCTAGCAGAGTATTTCCTATTGAAAGTTATGACATCTCTGATAATTATGATCAAAGCCAACGACTTGTTTTCGCTGCCGCTGACATGATTTATACGCATCTCATCGAAACCCAACTCGATAATCATCCATATGGACCGCTCCGTTTCGATCCGATCGGATCCGATCCGACATCAAAACCGTTACCGCAACGATCTCTTTTTTCCCATCTCTCTCAAATGGCAATAAACCCGGCAAACTAATGATATGATGAGCATTTTGGCCAAAGAGAGAAATCTGATTGATTGTAATTGAATGGCTCGAGAGACAACCGATTCTAATGCCAAGTTATTGGCACTTTCATCCCCGACAATCTAGTTTATGGATTGCAAATGTCAAACGGCAATTGCTGGAATTACAAGCTGCTGCTGATTACAAGAGGAGGATGTGTGCCGCCAATAGGAGGAGAAAAGGAGGTAACTTGGCTAACGACGACCTTGTTTCTGTGTTCTACATCAGAAGGCCTTGGAATTATACAATTTACGGCTGTCCTGCTTGGCTGTCAGATTAATGGCAACAAAGTTGATAATAATGGTTGTCAAATTAAGGAAGTAACACTTTTATTCCATTTATTTTTATTTACTTATACCTTGAGAATTATTTCCCCATCCAACACTTTAACAGAATAACTGTCACACATTCCCCACATAATAATTCTATGCCTTATCTCTTTAAGTGCTTCTCAATTTCCAATTCTGTCTAGATAATTCTTCTGCATTCTCCACATTATAATCAAGCGAATTATCAGATTGCATGCTCCATCAACCACTGCAACTTGACGCTAATCGGTGCTAGAAGAAGTATTTCTAATTCACAGCCATAAGCCATAAGCCAACATTTTATGGCAGTGCGAAAAAAAAGGAAATAATATGGAATAATAAACTAAGGCATGCGAAAAATAAATTGAGCAAAAATGTGGCCAACAAATTACTCGCACAGTGGAGCATGTAAGTGTTACATTAAGTGGTGGTGGGGCGGCTTTTTTAATTACCAAAACCTCTCTCGGATTTACCCCCCTTCAGGCGTCATGGTTTAATAATTATCTTTACGTAGTAGTAGTAGTAGATAATCGCAGTAAGCGAAAAGCCATTAAAGTAATTGAAAAAATCTCGTAAGAAATGTGGGCATAAAAATAGAAAATACCTTTTCGATAGGTAAACCATTTTCAGGGCGGAACCCCAGTACACATGCAAAGTGCCGGTGATAAAAAATATACTTCACATAAATATATCTACGTAGGGAGAGCGTCTCTAAACAACTTTCACAGGCAAACCGTAAAAACGCAATGCTGCCGCCTGTTCGTTTTCCTTCTCAATATTTATTGTCGCTGCTGGAAAATAGCTTTTCCAAGGTCCCAGACAAAATGAGTTGCGAAAAGCGGCGCGAAAAAGAGTGGATAAACTGGTGTGCATGTTGCATGTCAATTTTAATTGCATATTTTGCCGAAAGAGACTGTCAAATTGAATTTGACTTGCCATTGCAAGAGCACGTGGCTCCAGATAAGATATTTCACCCATAAACGCTTTATTATTATAACAGTTATTGATTATGATGAATCAGGGAAAATCACGAGGCCGTCTTATCAAAAGATAACCCCAAATATTCTATTGAAAATCAAGGCCTGACCAGTATTAAGGCCCAGCTAAACTTGGACAAATCCTCATTGCAAAGAGACGGAACTCTGCGAAACAAGTTTGCTATAATAATAATAATAATAAATCTTTGCTTGGCCAAGGCGAGTTGTAATAACTGGAATGCATCTGCATTGCCGCCGCCTACCCCTTTTGCCTTCGGCTGATGGATTGTGGCAATGAACTTGACATTAATAGGGTTTCCTCTAACTGCCGCCTTGCGTGTCGGTCCACGCCCCTTCGCTTTTTACCATATACTGACCCCCATCACCTGGCAGAGGTGAGCAGGGAAAAGCCGGGGAGAAACAAACATTTTCTCATGCCTCTTCTTACAAGTCAATCTGCCAAAGAGTGCGAGTGCATAAAGAATTTTTAATTGTATGACAGGAGGAGGGCCGCGGAAAGATAAACAGAAAGAAATTAGAAGGTAATCAAAGGTATGAAAAGCTTAAACAATATGTGGTTTGACAGCTACAATCAAAGATCTATATTATATGAAAATTTATTCTTTTAAATAAATATATTTGGGAAATATTTATAGGATTATTTTTGAGTATAACTATTTTTTTCCAAGAATCAAGTTTACAATTAAGTATTTAATACATTTTTCTTTCCAAGCAAAAACAAACAAACAAGCAAACATCTTCGAAAACATTTTTGCACTATAACTATTTTATACCCTTTTTTCTCTACGTGCAAAAACACTTTTAAACCGAGAAAGAAAGAGCAAAGCCTATCCATAAAGTCTCTAAAGGCCATGTCCGTAGATGGCAGGGTTTTCTATAGAAAAAAACATCCAAGCTCCGGTTCTAAGCCTTGACTTGTGACAACGGTCAATATCCAGCGCCCGGCAAATGAAATGAAATGTCAACTGCAAATTGAATCAACTTGGAAATAGAAAAACCCACAAAAATGAGAGGAAGAGAACACAGCCAAGCCCCAAAGGACACAAAAGAGATTACAACAACCGCAATGTCACTTCCTAAAAAAAGGTGTCAAAAAGCTTGATCTAAATTAAAAGCTTGTCATAAAAAGTGTTGATTAAAAAGGGTTAACCAGAAACACAAGTACTTTGTATTAAGAGATTCCAGCAGAGAAATGCATGATCAAAAAAGACCACAATTATTGAAGAGATTTTAATTATAAAACTCTATGGATTAAAATTAATGATGGTAAACATATAAAAAAAATTGTCTTTATTTCTAACATCAAAGTAAAGATTTTAGGACAAAAACCTCGTTAAAGCCGCAAATTAAAAACTCGTAATCAAGAAGCCAACCGAAAGAAAAATATGAGCCCATGACCATGACCAAAGGTCTTGACTTTGTGATCCCTTCTTTTATACACCTGTTACCCCCATTTCTTCAAGCTCTTTTGACATTTCTGACAAATGACATCAAATGCGTGGCAGACATTTGGTCGCCGCTCTTAACCCCTTTCTGCCCTCCACTAACAAATGAAAGCGAATGTCTAAAAGTGAAAAATAATTAAATAAAAAATAAAAGTAAATGAAATAAGCTGTGGCGAGCGTAGAAACTAAGATCACGGTCGCATAAGAAACTCCCCCGATCGCAGGTGAGAGCGTGACAATGTCAACACATTCAGCGGAAAAGAAACAAAATAAATATAATGAATAAATACAAAAAGCAGTTGAAGCATGGCCGAATGGAATTTAACGCTCTGGCCTGCCAGAAAGCAAAAGTTAAACAATAAAAACAAAGTGACAACCATACTTATTTACACCTCAATTTTAGTGCAACATCTCCTCCACGGGGGTAAATGTGACAAATGATCTGTTATAATTTCCCATAATTATCAAGTAAACTCACGTCAGAGCAGATGGCGAAAATAGTTGACTATCTGTTATATATGTCTAGGTCTAGGTAAGAGATATGGCCAAGTGTTCTGCAGCAATGCGGAAAATATAATTTGGCTAATGGAGGTCTCTCGCCTACGCTTTATCGCGATGTTTTTTTGTAAACACAAATGCACAGTGAAACTGATATGAGAGCGGGAAATGTAAACGTGGTTCTTTGTGGATTAATAAACTCAATGAACAAACACCTGTGTTTGCAAATATTAATGAAAGTATTAGATTTCCATTGAGGCTTATTGATTTAATATAAATATTTATAAATAATAAATATTTATTATGATAGATGTTGAGACTTTACGTCCTTAGGGTATTATTTCCTAATGTCTAACATATAATTTCCCATTACTTCTAGAGCACTCAACAACTCAACAGAAACTGGGGATCACAAATCGTTCTTAGGAATCAATTGATAAATATATGCTTAATTGTTGCGGATTCTTTAGGCAATTGTGACGCTGTAATTCCCAATGGGTTCTAGCAATAGACGAACACTAAGGAACACTTGGAAAGAAAACGTATAAATTAACAAGACGCTTTCCGCGTCTTTATTTTGAAATACCGCCTTTCACACCTCAAAAATATGAAAAAAAAACCAACTCAAGCAAATATCTTTAAAAGTAAACGTTTTCCATCACATAAATACGATTACAGGCACTTGTCATCTCCAGGGATTCCCCGACAAATTCTTCCTGTTCACAAATATATATTTACATAAATCCCCTTTTCGTAATCGGTTTCTCGTCTGCAAGTTCAAACATCTCCATTTCACACACTCAAGACTTTAAGCCATTTTAGCACCCCATCATCAAAAGTTCAACGTTTTTGCGACTTTGAACTTTTAAGGTTTTGCCAACACAGCCACACCACGAAGGATATTTCATAAAATTCAAGGAAAATAAAGAGAGAGAGGAAATTTTCCTTTTACTAGTAGGTGTATTTGCATTGCATTTTTTCCTATGTTTTCCTCTCTCCTCGTTTTCTCTCCCTACTGAACAATGCAAACACACATACACATAGCGTGGGGAGTAGAAAACAAATCCAACAAATCCGCTTAGAGTGCAAAAAGGCAAAAACTGTTTCCAATTGCCCAGAGTAAGCTAGAGTAAACCACACTCCCCACACATACATTTTCCCCAGCTTTTCCCACTCGGGAGTCAAGTGCAGTCAAACATTTAAGACGCAAAATAGGAATATTCTCTGGCATATTCATTCCAAGACCACGCCAAGTGGGTAATTTACGTACACGATTCGTAAATTGCAGCTGCAATTTTGCTCCTTTTGCCCAGACTTATGCAATCCTCGTGATTGTCACGATGTCTAGTGCTGCCGCCGCCGCTTCTGCCTTATCAGCTGATTCACACCAATTAAATTTCAATTTTCGCATAAGGCTTCCATTATCTCCTCCACACGACAAGCAGACAGATAGACAGAGGCACTCCGTCCGCCTCTTATCAGGTTCTCTAATTCATCTCCCTTTTCATTGATTAGTTTCACACGAACTTTGCCACCCAGAGACTGCGCAGCTTCTATATACAACATATTTTCAGTTCCATTGTTCAAATTCATAAGCCCCGAGTTTTTGTCTTCTTCCAAATTGTAACTAACTCTTCTCTCTGAATTGTTTTTCGTCAACAAAACAAATTTGATTTATGCGTATTTATCCGCCATTCGTCTTTGTTTGTTTGCTTTTAATTGGATCCTAGCTTTGATTGAATGTCTGGCTCTGCTCTGTGTATATAATATATATATTACTTTACATATTTATTTGTTCATAAAGGTTGCTTTCGTTCGAATGTAGAGCACTCACATATAACTGCTGAGTGGGCATACATTTTTAATGGCAAACTGCAGCAGTGGGGCCCGCACATTCACACACAAGTTCAAGGAACTCTAAAATGAATTGTTCTTGATTTAAATCAATTTTGGGGGATATAGCTTGGTGGATTTAAATTAAATGAAAAAAGGAAATGATGTGGGACATGAATATTTTAAGTGTTCTTTTGTATTTATTCTCTAGAGCAAGCTGTCGAGTAAGAGGACCATTTCCTGCATTATTCATTTATCCATAGGATGTTGAAAAATATTGCTATATTTCTAAGAAAATTTTTAAATTAAATTTGGAATATATAGCACCTACTTTATTCGTTTTATTTTCTTTAGATAATTGCCTTACGTACACAATCGAATTCAATTATCAAGTTTATTCTGTTATCCCGGCAATCATCTATTGAATTTTCCTCCTGAAATTAATCTACCATTCTGAGCTATCCCAATTGCATTCGCCTGACAATCCCCAAATGTTCCAATTTGCATTTGGCCCGCAGCAGTGACTCAAGTATAAGCTTCGATCCCTCCAATATATACATATATACCTTCTCATCCTTTTCATCTTTCCATTCCTGTCACATCCACCAGAACCCAGGATGCCCGAGTGTCCTCTGCCAGAGGCAAATTATTGATTTATGGCCACGCGTCGCCTGTCATTGTCAAGATAAAGTGCCATACTGATGTTTGGAGTTGAAGTTGCAACTGGAACGTGCAGATACACCGTGAAATTTATATATTTCTGAAGCTAATCCTAATAGGATTAATATTTTATGCCCAAAAGCAAATAATTTGACCTGAAACATTCAGTATACATACATATATTTTGAAGTACTAATTATGAAAAAATTCTTAGACTTAACATCAAAGGATATTACTTTATAGAAAAATCATTATAATATCTACGGATATTATCATAAGTATACCATATCATCATTTCTGATCTGAAATTCATGAAATCATGAACAACTCTTGAGAATTAGCATTAAGATATTTTACTTCATAGAAACACCATTAAAATATCCACGGATATTATCATAAGTATAAATTTATCATCTTATTTGATGAGATACTTTCAATATATATGTATTTTAAAAAAGCAAAAATATATTTGTATAAAAGTATTTCCTAGAAATATCATTATCTCAGGATTTCCTAAATAAAAAATCCCTATAAAAAATACCCATTTTTTCTGTGTAGAACTGCAGAATGCAGAATGGAGACTGTAGACTGCAGTCTGTGGGCAGCAGGCGTGACAACTACAAATGCCAAAGGACGGTTGGAGACAAAGCCGAGAAAGAAAGGCAGAATCAAAGTTGACTCAACCTTAAGTAGACACTTCACACTTGGCAGGGTCGCTGCTGTCCGTCCTTCTGTCTGCTCCACCTCTCCATTTACCCCGCCTCCATATTTATATTCCATCCATTACACTCCCTTCGTTCCCAGCATTCCCAGGCTTCTTGGTTTGCCCTTGCACCGACACTGTACTTTTCCAGAGGCTGCAGTGCAATGGAAGCCAAAAGGAACAACCCTTAGAAATGCAAGCTAGCGAAAAAAAGCTTAAAAACACCCAAAGGATGTATGCACTGTGAGGAAAATTCATTAAAATTCAGAGTAAGTTAGACATTAAAAAAATATTTATTGTTTGAGCTTAGTCTTGCATTATTTTAAATGTTTTCTTTGTTAATTTAATAGCATAAACAAATACATACTTTGAAACTTTAATCCTTGATTTCATAGCATTTTTTTCAGGTTTTTTTTTAAAGAAGAAAGGACCTGTTATACACACAACGGTAACTGCAAGGAAATCGAATAAAGGAGCAGACACAAAACCAAAACAAAGCGTTGGGAGGAGCTTCACCAAAACAGTTTTCCCGTGGTGCAAAATAGTAGGAAATGGTTGGAAAACTGAACTGGCGGCGGCTGGCGAAAAACTTTTGTCATTATGCAGGCGCAATGGCAGTGCTTTCTCTAAATTTTCCTCCCGCCATCCACTTCCTCCTGCCTTTCATCAAACCATTTCCCCTGCCAAGCAGCCTCTCTCGCTTATCTGGTAAATTGTCAAAAACTTTTTACCCATCGCTTTTTGCTGTTTTATAAATAACTCTCAACAGCGCCGAGCTGGGAACATAATTCAATAAAACAAAAACTTGTGGTCGACGGTCCTCCCCAACAACAATAAAAAACACACCCCCACAAAAAGGAAAAACACTCGAATGCATCCCCACACACACATACATTAGCAAATGAAGCCAATAAATGAAAACCTCGAGAAGCTACCCAAAAAATAGACATGGGGAAATGTTTATTTTTAACATGGTTAATTCAACCAAATTAGGTCTAATTCTTGTGGTCAGGTCCTGGAAAAATGGGGTCAACTGGAAAGAGAGGGCTTGGCCGGGAAAAACGAACGAATGAGGGAGAGGTGTCCTAAATTAGCTGGCCATTAATTAGGCAGACAAAACCAGGCAGGATGGTTGGACAGATCCATAAAGTTATAAACAACAGCATTAGGTTTCCCCCAACTTTGCGTGTTTCGCGGACTGAAAGAGAGAGAATATAACCCCTCAAGGTGGCGATGGATGGTGCAATTTACATTGTTAACTAAGTTTTAAGTTGGCAACAATCATGCAATTCTTGTCAGCTCTATCTCAGCCTCAGCTCTTTTTTTTCTTCGCTCATTCAATTCAATTTTCGCGGCAGTCGCAATTGCAGCCGCGGAAGGTTGCTAAATTACACAACTAGAGAGAGGTTAAAACCCCAGAGAGAACGTCGTCGTGACAAGGTAGAAAAAACGTTACAGTAATGTTTTTTTCTTTTTCTGTAATTGACATTAATTCTTATTTAATATGCATAAGAAATTGTAAGCACCACAGCTATATGTAGATACCTTGTATTCGTAGTAGTTTTAGGTTGTAAATTAGTTAAAATATAAAGTTTAACATTCCCCCTACACCCCATAGATAAAAAGATATTTTTTTTCTAAACTTTAAGCATTTTTTTGCTTAGAAGCCAAGTTACTTTAAGTATATAACTTGCATGTATTTCTTAGACTTTACGGGGGGTTAAACCTCGCCTAGACAGACATTCAATGAGATGTTCATAACAAATGTATGTTAATGCCTGCAGCGTTTTACATATTTATCGATCGGTGGAAAAGGAGGCGGATCTGGCGGGGATTGAGCGCTGCTTGCGGGATTGAGAGGGTTGACACGGAGTGGCCTCAAGTGGGGCAGGCAGCAACCCACCCAGTGGATGTGGTGGTGTTGTATGTTATGTGATTTGAAAGCATGATTTTTCTTCTGTTTCGTTTTTGTTTCGCCGTGGGTTACACAAAAACATTTCAAGTTGCTCCACAGGGTCTGTTTTTTTCGGTTTGCTGTCCGGACAAGTGGACAAAGTGGTCCGCAAGTGGTTGCATGGCCATTACATAGAAATAGAGAGAGAGGTGTGGGCTACAACTCTGGAAAAGAATAGAGGGGGATCGTGGACCACTGCAGCTGTGTGGCCAACTATCAATTACATAAATGCATAATTGCAGAAGCATTACGTTTACGTTGTACTCAACCAAGTTCAATGGACGGGAATTTTATGCTATAATAGAATTCGTCTACAATATAACCAACCTTTAAGTTTATTTTATGCACAAAACCAAGTTCAAGTGGCTGTACCAAACAAATTCTTATACTTATTCATTAACCCCTTTTCTCCCTGCCAAATTAGGCCGACAATTTAATTGCAATCAAGGTTCAGTGAACCCTGTAAAGATCAAATAAAAACCAAGCCACAAATGGTCGCATTAAGCTTAGCTTAATATCGCTTTTCTTCAGACAATTAAAACCAAATTGCCCCAGAGCCATGAACGAACGAATCCATGATCATTGATCAACCGAAAACCCAAGAAAGAAAAAAAAACCAACAGACCTAATATGGACAACGGCAGTAGCAAAAAATAGAGAAAAAAAATATATGAATAAATAAAGGCGACATTTGGCGCGACTGTTAAAATTACTACAAAAATACATATAGACCTGTATATAGGTTTCCATTGAAAACTCGAACGAAAATGCCAGGCCAGAGATCCAAGATCCAAGATCATATGGGCAGAAAATTAAAGTCGTGTGCTAAACTTGCGCCAAATCAACACTGACGCAACAGATAAAGCCAGAGGGGAGAAATATATACAGATATACACACATATATGTATAGGAGGGTTACGGGGAGTCTAGCTCCTAAACTTGATTTCGCCAGCTGCGCGTGGGTCTCCGAAAGATACAAAAACAAACGGCTTTGGTGTAGAGAGATCTGTGATCTCGATTCCGTTTGAAATAGTTTGTTTTAGTTGCAAATGTTTTCCAAACAACTGCGAGGAATATATAACCAAGCCAAGCTCCGCATAAAAAGTAACGAGTGTCAACTATTCGCTTCTTTAATTAAGAATAATATGTTGCATAACTCTTCTTATGTCAGACTAACCAAATTTGCTGAGATCTGCGATGTACATTTTAGTGATGTTTTTCGGTTAAAGAAATATAAATGCAAAATAGGCAAGGATGCGACCCTATAGTTTAAATTTAATGCTTTCAATCTGTCAAATAGATTGATGGCAATTCTCTGAGCAAAAGGCTAATTAAGTCTTATAGTGGAACCAGACTTAAGCAATTGATTTTATGGCCTCAAGTTTTTCCATAAATAAAATGCTCAAATGTGAGACAATAAATTGCGGGCGTAGAGTTCACTTTTGGGCATTCGCATCCATTAACATAAAATCAAGATTTATATGAAAATTAACGCTCTTAAATGCTTGATATGCCATATAAATTTGGAATATGGTTGTATCGTTAATTAAGAATAGCGCTGCATCTTTTCTTGCAAAAGCTTTTCCATAAATGTGCAAAAATTTGAGACAATAAATTCAAGGCGCAAGATTTTGGGCATTCAGGGAGGATTAGCATAATGGCCAGATTTGCATGAAAATGAACGCATTAAATGCTCAAGCTGTCAAATAGATACAACAAAAACAATGAACGACGGATTGTTTCTTTAATTAAGAATAATTTGTTAAAAAAGTTTCGTTTTGGCTGCATTTGACTAATTAAGTTTATGCAAATGGCGCGTAGGCGAAAGTTTTATGATAGCGGATATGTATTTATATTTTTTACGAGTTTTTAAGTCGCCGACAAATTGACGATTGCTTATTCTATGGAAATAAAAATTAAAACATTTAAAGCGCAAAGCGCAACTAAAAATAAACATGTGGGGAAGTCATAAAACAAAGACGTGCGGCCCTTCGTCATGTTTTCTTTATTCTCCCCAAGCTCCCCTTCGTTGTTGTCTTATGGGGATCTCGCCCTTTTAAGTGTACTAAAAATAATTCAAAATCGATCATTTCTCGTTTCAATGTAATTAATATTAAAATTTATTCTATTATATATTTTATTCTGTCTTGGCAATGTAAAAAAAAAATATTACTTTTAGAGCTAAAATTTGTCAAATTTAAGAACAAGTTTTCGTAAGTTTTATTTATAATTTTCCCCAGTGTAGAAAATGACATGAAGCGCAACTGTTTCTGCAAGACAAAGAAGCAGAACAAGAAGAAGGAAGAGGAGCAGGCGGATACAGAGGAGGAAAAGGAGCCAAACACTGGGAAGTCGGTGGAAATTAAATACGGTTTTGTTACCAGAAATTCCGCAACTAAAAATAAACAAATGAACGAAGCCCGAAGCCCGAAGAAGATGCGAAGCACGCGACGCACAAAAGAGGGTGAAATTTGAATCGACAAAGTGAAGGAAAGGCGAAGGAGCAACCAAATAACAATACCAAGAACGTAGAGCTGAGCCCACCAGCGATCGTTTTTTATTGAGGAAATAGTGCAAATAGAATTGTGATTTTTTGCATATTTGCATAAATTGCGGCCATTGCGAGAATTGCAAAACGATTGGCGGACACGAAGAAAAGCGATAAATGAGCGGGAGCGGGGGCAGACGGCAAAAAAAACAACGGATAGCAACTTATCAGAAAACCCACACAGGCACGCGCACATACTCACACACACATCCAGAACCTAAGACAACAAAAGAAAAACAAAAGTCATTTGCCTTTTGTTTTGGTTTCTTTGCCAAGCTCTCCTTCGCTCCTCTCTCTCTCTCTCTCTCTCTCTCTCTCGCCCACTCTTTGGGTCGCCGATCCGCACTGCACTTTGCCGATCAACGGTTCTTTGGCTTTCGGTATTTCCTGCTCGCTTGCACCTACACGACAGGCTCTGCAAAACCAGTTATTAAAAGCCATAAAAAGGAGAACCATTTAACTGTTAAAGGTGTCTCAGGTTGCTTTAGTTTATTTTTTTGGTTGCGACTCTTGCCAGGTGTTTAACTCCGCCAGCTGTTTTGTTTGCATGCGAAAAAGTATTTTCGTATTTTCTGCAAATTGGAATTGTTTTTGGGTTGTTTGCTGCTGCTTCTGCGCAGGGTGGAAGCAGGACGGCACACACACACACACACTCGTGCACGCACACACCCCTGAAAATGCCGCTACTCCAGTGCAATTTACTTTTTGCTTATTTTGATGTAAAATCGGAAATAAACCCAGGGAATTTTGAACGAAATTTTAGTTTAAATCAACTGGGAAGGACAGTCAGCCCGCACCCCTCCCCCTGTTTTGTTTTGCGTGTGTGTTTTTTCAACTCCGGCGCAGCTTCGCTTTACTCTCTATATACAGCTTCCTTGTTTTTTTTTTTATTAAATTTCTTTGCGCAAAAGGAGTGGCGTTGTCCAGGATTTTTCACACACACAATCACAAACACACCGTTATTGCGTGTATACACACATGCATACATAGTCGGCGTCTCTTCAATTACACTGTTTTCTTGTATTTTTATTTGTTCGATAAACCTTTTCCGGCACTTTTGCCAATTTCAATTTGCAAAACTCGATTTGGTTTTCGGATTCCTTTTGAGCGAACACACAATTGTATTTTTATGGTTTTTTCCATTTACCTTTTAAAGAGCTTGTTGTTGTTTAGGCTTTTCGGTATACACAAATCCTTTTTTGCATTTAAATAATCGCACACCGCGGAGGCACATACGCGTCGTGTTATTAAAATGTATTAATAATATTGATGCATGTTTATTTGCCCAGGCAAACATCCAAGAGTATTCTTCGGTTATTAGTTAGTTAATTTTTTGTTTGTTAATAACACTTTTTTTAAGCGGAGTCGCATAGAAAACGCGTCAAAATCGTATTGGAAACCGAATTGGATATACTTGCAGTGATAAAAAGCTATATCATAGTTTGTTAAAAAATAACAATAAAGTTAACATTAATTTATTGAAAATATACTGAAACTAAATACGAATTTATTTATTTTCCTCGAATTGATTAGGATCGTTGATAATGTAACAAACTTTGTAAAACACTTCAATGTAAATATTAATTCTTTAACTTTTCGTACGTAGGAGACGGAGACGACGACCGACAGCAGCGTCCGCTTGCTTGCGCGTTTTTCGATTGGTCTGGTTGTTGATAGGGTATGGTATATCAACCTATCGATTGATATTTTTGATAACAATGATCGAAATTGCGATATTTTTTTATATTTTTTGATATTTTTTCCTTGGTCACTCTGAATTTTATAGCAATTGTGATCAATATTGACAGCCAAATATTTAAGTGCTTAATTATTTTAAGCTTTTGTTCCAAAATTCAAAAAGATTAGTAAGGTTTTCTAGACGCACTCTAAATTTAAATATCTATTTTTTAAATACTTTACCTTTTTCTCTTTATTTCGGGAAAACCGGCAATGAAATACTATATAATTTAATTTAAAAAAATCCACTTTAATTTTCTATAAATTCTTACATTTTTTATATATTTTAGTATCTATTTATAGTTAGTATTTATATAATTAATATTCAACAAGAGTAAACGATCATGTTAAAAAGTTAAAACAAAGTCGAAACAAAACAAAGACCTGAACTGTTGAACTGTTATCGGCCCTAATACAGTTTTTTTTTTAATTTTTCCGTTTTCAAATATGCCATAGCTATATATAGCCTGAAATACGCTAAACTGGCAACACTATTTCATACTGCCGCAATATCGATAGTAGAAGTAGTCGATACAAATTTATCGATGGTTCGACTTCTTCACTAAACAGAATGCGGTCATACTGGAAACAACTTTAAACCGCGCCGGCTATTTGTTGCATTTATTTAGAAAACAAAAAGAACTAAGCAGCCATGCGAGTGCTAACAGAGCCCAATCACACTATCTCCTTGACCGAAGAGATCCACTGCTACGAACTATGCGGCAACGAGTTCGCGTACAACCTGTTGGCTGTGGCCCTGAAGGACCGCTTGCGCCTGCTCCTCGTTGGATTGCCGGAGGAGACCGGCGAGTTTGGGTACACACATCTGCTGGATCTGGAGCTGGACCGGATTAAAAATGACATTGTTGATGAGCGGCAGTGCGTCAGTGCCATCGCCTTTGCGCCGGACACATCGCTCAACTGCACGCCCAAAAATGTGACTCTATGTGCCGCCCGCGGCGATCTTCTGCACATCTTCCGCACCGATCTGGGCCAGTTTAATACCGTGCATAAGCTGCACGGCCACAAAGACTACATTAACGATATCGCCTGGGTCTGTGAGGGCAACCTGCTGGCCTCTGTAAGCGACGACTTCACCTGCCGCTTCTGGAACACGGCCGACGAGCAAAATGTTATCACCTTCCGCCTAACATCCGCCGGAATGTCGGTCAAGGCTCATCCCGATGATCCCACCAAGGTGCTGGTGGCGGAGAAAAAAGGTGAGCCATCTTCAATTCCTCGTTCCGTGAGAACCAATGTAACCATGCCAACTCCCTGCAGGCATTATCCGCCTGTACAATGTGAGCAGCAAGCAGGCCGTCATCTCGGTGCAGTCGCCTAAATTTCCGCTCATGTCCGCCGATTGGGCATACAGCAACCGGTATTTTATTACTGCCCTGGCTGGAGGCGATGTGGTTACCTGGGACCTCACCAGACCCGTTGTGCCCGCCGATGTGAAGCAAGTGCATGAGGATGGCGGGCGGTCGGTTCGCTTTGCCCCCGGAAGCTCGGAAATGGTCCTCGCCAGCATTGGACGACCGGATGTGACGCTCAAGGTTTTTGCAGCCAAATCAACTATGCCATTAATTGAGGCCACCCTGAAGACGTTCGGTGGAATGGCATGGCACCAGAGATTGCCGTACATCAGCGCCGTTTCTGACCGGGATCTGCATTTCTGGAAGGTGCAAATGAAGTAGAGTTGATGCTAAAAGCCTCTTAAAAAGAATAAAGTTATATATATTTATATATTTTAATTGTCATATGAGTATACGGGTAATACCTTTTAAAACAAATTTTAAAACACTTATTTCTGCAGTGGAATAATATTTATTTAAAAAAAAATCCATGATATTATTTGATAATATGTCACTTCTGTATGCCAATTATTTCATATTTATTACCAAGGCATTAGTTTTGTAATTCCCTCAATGGCGAGTCCAATGCCAAGGTGGGCGGCGAGATCCTTTCCATACTTCCTAACAATCACTTGTCCAACTTTTATTGGCCACCAACCGCCTTGACGCGGAACACCATCCACCAAAGGTTGGTTGGCCTTTTCCGCATTGTATTGTCTCACTATATTAGCTTGGGCTCGCTGCTCGGGGGTCAACTGGATCTGATCGCCGTACTCGTCGAGAAAAGTCACTAAGAGATGGACATCGCTGTCACTGACGGAATCAGGAGAAGCATTTTTAAAAGCCTTAACCACACGTTCACTATCGGATTCAAAGCTTCCTTGGGCTGTCCACACAAGGCTTCCGATGATGACCACCACGCAGCTGGGTAGAAATTATCAAGGCTTGAGAAAAAATCTAAAATTTAATATGTATATTGATGATTACCTCAGGTAGATTGTTGAATTCATCTTCTGAAGTTCTCGAACGATACGAATACTTGGTCCAATGAGTGCTTTTCTTTTATAGGAGCTCTGCGAAGCGAAAAGTCATCAAATGCCTGAGAGGGATCATGGGTCCCCGCTTAATAGGTGACTTTACTTTCCAAGAATAGATGGTTGTTTTGATTAAAAATCAACTCAAAAATATATAAATTTGGCTACTGACCCCTAGACTTCCTAGAATACATATAATAATAAAGATAAATAATAATCTTGGAATTATTCTATTATCAGTACATGAAAAGCGATAGACTTCCTGGAACTGACTATTGCATCACCTTTATATATTCATTTGAATTTATTTATTTTATTTAAGAAGTTTTTGTTGAATAGGAATTTAAAACGACCTTCAACTATTATCCCTTACATACTTACGGGCAAAATCTAAAATGAAATCCGCTCATAGTGTATAGTATTTCGGCGTCTTATAATACAAGACGATTGTTATTTACTTATAATTAAATCCATTTCACTCAAATGTGTTTTAATAGAATAACATATAAATCTTGTTTGACATTAAGATCAAAGAAAACCAAAGTCCAAAAACCTTCTGAAATATTTCGATTACCCTTTAATTTCGATAATTAAAATTGCTTTCAAAGTTACATACATACATAATCAAATGTTAAAAACTTCAACCGTAGTATAATAAGTTCAGAAACAAATACATAATCACAATTCCACTTTGTTAAGCATATTATTTTAAATTTATTATAATTATTATTGTGTTTATAAATCTGTTAATTCAAGGTATCCTGCTTTTTTGATTCCCTAGGATGCAATTTCGATGACCAGTAGCACGTTGGTTTGGACTCTTAGAATCTTTCTCAATGTGACTTGATCCGGAATACAACTTGTTATAAAAATATCCTGATTATCCCGCAACGCTCTACGGACACGTAGCCTTAATAATTATACATATCGACACTAGGATCTCCAAAAATATTCATTATTTGTGTCCTTTAATTTAAAGTTCTGTTGGGAACTATGAGGTCCCCACAAGGCTTTCGATTATCACCCACAGGTAGCTGATGAAAAATTATTAAATTTAATACACTTATTTGAAGCTTATCTCAGGTAAATTCTTGGATTCATCTTGTGGCTAAAGTTTTTGATTGCCTTGTCAGTCAAAACTAATAGCTTGTCCAACGAGAGAAATTTATTTTTGGGGGCTCAGGCTCTGCAAAATTGATAACAAATTTTTAATTTCTATAAAATATATGTTAACATGTTATTTATTACATGAATATATTTTGATGGTTTTTAGTCTGGGAAATTTAAAACATTACAATTATAAGCACATGACCTTTTAAAATAAACTTATAGAAATGATTAATTTCTCCAGGAAAATACAATTTATATTAAAAATATTTCCATGACACGTATCGTATGCCAATTATTTCATATTTATTACGATCAGTTGGTCTTTAATAACATACGTTTGTATGCTATAAAAAATGCAATCCTAGTCCTTAGCTCCCATAGCTTCTTTAATTTCCTCAGAGGCGAGTTCGATGCTCAACTGTATGATGATCGTCCTTACAAGTTTTGTGAACCAACCGCCTTGAGCTGGCACTTCTTCCCCCAAAGGTTGGTTGGCCTTTTCCGCATTGTATTGTCTCACTATAATATCAGCTTGGATTCGTTGTTCGGGGGTCAACTGGATCCGATCGCCGTACTTGTCAAGAAAAGTCACTAGGAAAAGGACATCGCTGTCACTGATGGAATCAGGAGAAGCATTTTTAAAAGCAT
The DNA here is from genome assembly GCA_018904815.1 of Drosophila ogumai. Taxonomy (NCBI): domain Eukaryota; kingdom Metazoa; phylum Arthropoda; class Insecta; order Diptera; family Drosophilidae; genus Drosophila; species Drosophila ogumai. The sequence goes on from JAEIIJ010004764.1 coordinate 31,164, forward strand.
TAGCCACACGTTCCCTATCGGATTCAAAGCTTCCTTGGGCTGTCCACACAAGGCTTCCGATGATGACCAACAGGCAGCTGGGTAGAAATTATAAAGCCTTTAAGAAAAACACATTAAGTTATTATTATTTTTAATGCTTACCACAGGTAGATTGTTGAATTCATCTTCTGAAGTTCTCGGTCGATACGAATGCTTGGTTCAATGAGTGCTTTCCTTTTATAGGAGCTCTGTGCAGCGAAAAGTCTTCACATGCCGGAGAGGGATCACAGGTCCCCGCTTATCAGGTGACTTAAAATTCTGGTGTTCCAAGAATTGTTTTAACCCTCTACTGCCCAAATTTTATTTTCCAAGAAAAAAATTATTTTTGGATTCAGTATGTATCAGAAGTGTATGTTTGTTCTAGAAAAAGTTTTACTTTTGCTCGGATCGAGATTTATATGACTAAAACCTTTGACCGCATGGAAGCGGATTTGGGAAGATGGGCCAACAAAAAATTGGGAAATAAATTTTTTTTGTTAAAATGTTTATTATAAATGTCTTTGAGACTATCAGCAACA
>JAEIIJ010004766.1:0-13331 GCA_018904815.1 Drosophila ogumai
GACGTAAAATCGTCGGTCCCTTGAAAGTCGCTATAACCGGACTCTACTGTATATAATTTTATTAAATTTTACACTCGTTACATTTTTTTCCCAATCTTTTCATCACTCCCTATCAATATATGTATCAGTACAAATCGCTACCGGAAACCACATATCTTCGCCGAAAACCACCTCTAAATCGTTTAAAATTTGCTCAAGGGCTCTGCAAATCAGGCTTTAATTCCAGCAACTCATCATCCGCTAAAAACTAAGACTAAAACCAACCGGCACAAGTCCGAGAAACCGCAAACGAGGCACTTTCATGTCAACCCACAATTCAAACCGCACAAGAGAAAAATATAAGGCCCAAAGACCAAGCGAATTCTTCCGAAATTGCCCACAAACTAGCCCACTTAGGAACTGACAATGGAACCACACATCATCTCCTATATAGTATGTTTGGCTGTAACTCTTTTTGGCCAATATCTAGAGCAGGTCCAAGAAGCTGGCGGGAGGCTATATGGTAGTATGTACACCTGCTCTCTGTGCCGAATGGTTCCCATATATCATCGTCCGCTAAACAATATGCCAAAAGCTAAATGCGATACAATTATCAAAGGCCGAGATACATTTTTTCTGCCATTATTTCTGTGTTTTTTTTTTTTTTTACGTCTCGAAAAATGCGAATTTTCACACACACATGCGATGGGAGGAGGCTGGGGAGAATGGGGAGATTTAAGATTCAATGCGATGTGATTACATATTATGTGTAGTTGTTGTTTTGTCTGCCGCGTTTTATGGTCCAAGGTTAAATGCTTTGAAAATGAAGCTGAAAAGGCAAGAAAAAAATAGAGCCGGGAAAAAGAGAAGAGACACAGACAGAGAGTGACTTTTTGGTGACTTTTGTCTGGGATTTTTGGTTTATTTTTTTGGTTTTTCTTTTATTTTTCTTGTTGTAATCTTTTTGGAGGGTGGCTCATTTGATTTGCAGTGAATATTAAAGCAATTTGTGGGATTATTTCCTATTGTAATCAACGGTTGTGTTTACTCATCAGCTGCGTCTCCCCAAAATTTGTTATTATTTTCAGTGTTGTTTTATTTTGTTTTTTGGGCAACTCATTTTCAAGTACAAGTTACGCTTCTTTTGGACTTGAATTTTATTTTGTCACTCAGCCGACAGGCATGAAAATTGGCCTCAATTTGGATCTTAAAAATGGTGTATTCATAATTTCATTTAAAGAATTCCTTTGGCTAAAAGAACAGATTTTATATATCTTAAATATCCCCTACCGTACACCTCTTTTTTTCTCTTTTTTATTATTATTGTTAAGCCAGAGACTCGACCCCACAATTAATTAAAGCTCTCATTGCATTCAAGGTTATCTTTGGAAGCTCTCTTGGTTTTCTGTTGTTGTTTAGTTAGGTTAATTTACAGCTTTAAATTAGTGTAGTTTACTTTCAAAACACTTTACTTTTGCTTTCAAAATATATATACACGCGTTGCTGGCTAGGGTGGGGTGATCATTAAGTTGTTTAAGTAGATTTTTCTAAGCCGCGCTTAAGGCTGGCTCGTACTATTATTATTTTATGGCCAAGAGAAAGAGAAGTTGCAGAAGCAGAAGCTGGATGGCAATCGATGATTGCCGGTTTTGGGCTCCAATGGCGAAAGGTGTGGCCACAAGCATTTAGAATGTGATTTAAATTGATGATCTGATCTCATCGGTGGCTCCCAAAAGGGAGGGGTACGCGTAATGCGGCAAGTAATTGGTTAATCAGGAAATCTAGTCTGGGGAATTACACATCATTTTGGTGATTTTAATTCTATGATCGGTTAGATATTTATTTCGATTTTTCTAGGGATTTGAAGGTGTTTTTTTACAACTATATATTAATTTCTATGTTTAAAAAATATTTGCTGCAACAACAAACATAAAAAGAACAGAGAGTGGGAGGGACTTACTTACATACATACATATGTACATATGCATGTGTGCGTAAGCAAATAAGAGAGCACATCAACAAGAGAAACCACAATTAATGGTGATTCTCATTGCGAAGGACAGGGAAAGATGGAGGAGGCTGAAAAAGGATACAGAGCCGAAGCAATTCCGACTTGCGTGGGGGCTAATTTTTTTTTATTAAATATCAAAATTATACTGTGAATAAATAAAAAATATATATGTATGTATGTATTCGTGTTTTCCTTGTGCCTTTATTTTATATCTTTACCTGCGCTTCTCATCTTTATCTTTTAAATCGATTTGTATATATTAAGCTACTGTAATATTTTCCAAATTTATATCTTTCAACAACCACCTAACCACTTAGTAAAGATTGGTAATATTTCTTACCATTTCTAACGCTCTATTATTTCACTTAAATATTAAGCATAAATCACTCAAAATTCCATCCACTTTGATTAGCTACTTTACTTGGCAATCATTTCCTCGACCAGCTGCATTTTGAACGGTTCAAACTCGATAGTTCACTATCTCTCGCCCCTATCCATACATTATATAGATGCATATATATATAGTTGCAAGTACTAATAGCATATCTGGGGCTATTTAGCATTTTGCGATCCATTTAAGCCTCGGCCGACTGTCGCTCCAATTAAAATACAACTCATCTCCTGGGCCGCATTTGCAAATTGTTGCATTGCAAATTGCGGCTTACATAAAGTCAGGGGGCGAGGAGTCTATATAAAAGTCTGTTATTGAGATGTCTACGGTCTGGGATTGGGATCTTTGCATCTTTGGATTTTGCTGTCTTTTAAAAGTGGCAATGCAGAGGAAGAAAGATGGGATTTCTTGGCTTGATTATCGGTAATTAAAATTTATAGTAAGGTTTGCAGTTATTATATTAATAATAATGCATTGGGGAAGGGGTTTACTTATAAGTCATTCAATTTAATTGGCAAGAAATTCTATTAATATATTATACAGTATTATTTTGATTAAGATACATTGGGAATTGATTTTACTAATAACTTCATAAATTAAATCAATAACAAATCTTGCTAAAATCATATAAAGCTTAAATTATTTTAAGATAATATATAAAAATATATTTAATTATTAAAATAAAAAATTATATCGAAATTTTAGATTTAATTGATCCAGTAGATGTATGTATGTGTAGCTTATAATCAAGAATACAAAATAATTAAATTCTTCTAAGAAGAGCTTGTGTTTTCCTTCTCCTTCCGCTAATGTCTCTTAAAATTTAACTCTTTGAATATCGCTCTCTTAATTTTGCCCTTTTATGCTGCGCTATTCTTTGCGACTCCTGCGATCTTTGAAATTCCAACATGGCGGAGTGCTGAAAAAATCTCGAGTCGTTCAGTCGTGCGTCCTGATATTCTCTCGTTTTTCTTGTGTTTTATTGAAAATCAAAGTGTTAATAATGTTAATCGTGTAAACTTTTGTGTAATTATGGCAAACGATTAAATATACCGTGTGTGTGCCGTCCTTTCTTTAATTTTCAAGAAGAAAACTGAAAAAGTGAATACAAGCTCACAAATACATGTACCTTCATATATATTTGTAATGTGCCTTTGTCCAGAATGAGGAAGTGTTTAATATATTTAATATTTTGTGCTGTTCTTTATAAAAAGAACAACAATAAGAAAGCAACATCAAAGGGCCAATCGGTGACGCCTGTTTCAGTTGCCATTGGCATTCCTTCCACAAGGATCCCGTTACTTTTGCTGAGAAGAAATAATGGCCTTGGAAAGCCAAGTGAAGTAAAGAGAGCGAGTTCTGAATTTCAGTGTCTTCTTGTCTGTGTTTTTTTTGCTTATTTAAAATTTTATTTGTTCGTTATGATGTTTATTGGTGTTCATTGCAAAAAATTAAGTATATACATATGTACGTATGTATGTATCTATATATTCCAAGAGTGTGTGTGTTTTATTTATTTTTGTTTTGTGATTCTAAAACCCAAAGAAAGGAAAGGAAAAGTGTATTGTTGATAAATAATATAATAAATAAAGTGCTCTGCCAAAATAAAATCCCAAAAGGCCAAAAGATGACCAATCGCATGCAGAGAAAAGGAACAGAAGGTGAGTGCAAGAAAAAACTTAAAAAGAAGAGAGAGAGAGAGCGGGAGAGGCAATTTAATATTTTCTTGTATATGTATGTGTGCGTGTGCAAATAAGAGAGCAAGCGCCAAATAACGGTGATTCTCATTGCGAAGGACAGGGAAAGGTAAAGGAGGAAGGCAGAAAAAAGGATAAGAGAGAAAAAGCGACTTAGGATTTTGGCAAACAAAAGAAAATGTATAAACTTGAATTATTGAAAGTTAATTTTTGTAATTGGTAAGCGTTTTTTTTCGCTGTGCCTTTACTTTGTAGTTTTTCCTGCGCTTTTCATTTTTATTTCTTAAATCGATTTGCGTATTTCGGGCAGCGGTAATTGCTCGACGAACTTTCATATGGCGGGGGGCCTTCCCCCCACCCTGTCCGCACTATTTTTCAACCGATTTGAATGTGGATTAAGTGTATTCGAAGCCAAAGAGTTTGTGTATAGCCCAAAGTGATTTGTTTTTCAGATTGCCGCGGCTCTGCGGTTATCGAAGTCATCGTCGTCGTCGTCCGAGTTTGAAATTGAAAAATACACACACTTGGTAAAAGAGGGGGGAGAGGGGGATCTGTGTGTTGGCCAACTAAATCAGCGCACATTCCGAGGGGCAGCGGCAGAGGCAGCGGCAAAATGTGTAACGCAATCAAAGCCATCGCTTCCGGTTTAAGGCGCAATTAACTGCCTTGGATTACGCTCCTCTTGCCACTGCAATTGTCGGCTAGATCGGGCTTTTAGTTTTTTTTTTTTCCAGTTCCAGTTCCCGACCCGACTTCTCTATATATAGCGTCATGGTCATCATTTCGCAGATTATCTGTGGAAACATTTCATTTCACTCGATTTCGTTACATTTACTTCCTTTCCAGTTTCGACATTTTCTGCTCGCTGCTCTCTTAATTTTTAATTGGCACTTATAGGGCCGTAAACAAATTTCTTTTGCCGAACCAACGATCAAATGTCATAATTTCTTCTCGCCAAACTCATAATTTGAATTTATTTGAAAGTTTTTCACGGTCTTTAACAATGAGCTTTTGCGACCGGAGGCGACTTATGGTAATTTATTTGGCGTTTTCTCGATTATAATAAGATGGGAACAAATTTGCACTTCCTACTGGAAGAAGGTCTCTGTAATAATGGTGTTAACGGGGGTAACAAGACAATTGGAAGAGTGGGAATCTTATTAACCCATAATAAAGATTTTTATTTGAACTCATTGCATTAATTTTAAGATATTTTCTACAATTTCTTTGTGTAGGAATGTTACTTATGGGAATATTTATTAGCTTTATGGATTCAAAATAAATATTTGACATTTTTTTAAATGTTATGACAGATTTTAAGAGCTTAAGAAAATATACACCCTAACTTTATTTAATATTTATTTACCTACTTATATGATTTTATGAACAATAAATGTCTTAATATAAATTAAATTCATCTTAATTAAAACCCTTTCAAGCTTCCTAAATTTTTCTAATAAGTAGCAAAAAAAATGAATGTTAACAACATTTAGTAAAGGCGAATTGTCTGCCGAAAATTATTTTAATTATATTGCTTCAGGGTAAATTAACAGATATGTTCTGTGTTAAATGATTTATATTTCCCCCCAAAGCTCCAGCAATATTAGCTAATAGAGGAAATAAATGAATGGATCTCATCACACCATCTAAATTGGACCTCGCCTCTTTGAGAACTTCATTGAACTGTCCGAACTGTCCGAAGTACATTCGATTCGTCACTTCTTCGCTTAATGATCTCCCTCTAGAGAAGGGGTCTCTCTGGAGGAATAGGGACTGGCAACCTGTCTGGGCTTTTTGGCCACTCACTAACCTCGAAAAAAAAAAAACGTTTAATTAATGATCTCAGCTCGGCTTACCTGTGCTGGCCCGGGCGCTTCTTTTACGCCCATCTGCCACAAAAAAAAAAAAAAAAACCACCATCAACTTCTATTTAAAATTAAATTAACCTGCTTAATTTGCCCCCACCCCTTGCGAAGAGACGCGCCCAAAACATTCACTCCAAAAAAATTCAAAGAAAAAACTAAGGAAAAAAAGAAGAAAATCGAAAGGCGCTACTAATCGCGTTAATGCCTATAGACTCGATGTATCTGCATCTGGCGGATACATTCGGACACTCAAGCGATTGCCCTGCATTTAACGCACAGAAACGCTCTTGTTTTATTTTATTTTAGTTTTTTTTTCGGGGATTATCATTATCGCCGCTGCTGCTGCTACCCTTTCACCCTTCACCCGTTCCGATTCCGATTTGGATTCGATTTTGATCGCTCAATTAGCGTAAAAGTAACATGTCAAAGCTATTAATCACTTTCTAAGCCTCCGAAAAGAGATACATTCCATATTTTAGGCGTAGCCAGGCCCGCAAAAAATAATATAATATTATATAATTTATTTTTTCTTTTGATTGCCAAATTAAAAAGCCTTTTGCTAGCTGTGTGTGTGTGTGGACAACTCTATTTCGCTATCGAAATCGCTGCGTCATTACTCGAACTTCAATTTCATTCATTCATCAATTACAATACAAGAAAAATACAGTTTCGAGCGGTGGAAGCCTTGAATCTTTCGGATACGTGTCTCTGTATCTCTTGTCGCTCTGCGGCTCGCAGACTAAGGAAAAATATACATTAAAACTCAAATTCATCCACCAGTTTTTGTTGGTGGCTAAATAAATGTTCCCCAGTTGACATTAAGTCTAATATTTGTTGATCCTGTGATGGTGCTTATTGTAATCAATTAAATTAAGTTGTACTTAGTCTTCATTAGAGCTTTGCGAATTCATTTATTATTTTATGAGTGTCGATTGCAGGCTAAGTGGTGTTTATGGTACTTTGGATTTTGTATTATGTATTTTAGAATGGGTTTTATTTGCGTGTAATTTATTTTGTTGTTATCCTGTTAGGGGTACGGATGTATAAAGAAAAATCAAATTCTATATTTCATATACACCGTAATATAGTGCTTAATATTATACCGAAAACATTGTATACTTTTTTATATCGAATTTTTAAGGGTCTAAATTGGTTTGGTTTTATTTTCTTTATTAATAAAACCATTTTATAGACTTTTATTAAGGTGCTCAATAATAAAAAAAAATTTAGAAGTATTATTTAATTTATATATGTATATATATAATAATATACCCATATTAACCCCTCACCATTTAATCTTTAATGTCTTTCCATATAATAACCCTTTTCTTCATGACTTCCATATGCTTCCCCCATTTACTTTACATCTGAAAATAATTAATATAAAGTATCTTTTCCATACTTACATGCTTGGATTTTCCGATCGCTTTGGTAGCATCAATTTGCCAGCCTCTTCTAGTTTATTGAGCAGCTTTGCTCTAATTGCACAACTAGTTGTTGTTGTTGCTGCCACTAGTGTTGTTTCTATAGTTGTTCCTATAGTTGTTGTTGGTATAAAATCCGCACGGATATCCGCTGGCCGCTGGCAGGAAGAAATCACCATTTGAGCACCGTTTGGCTATTTTTTCCTATTTTTTTTTCTTTTCTACGGATGTTGATAACTCGTCTCGGCATTGGCTGTACAATATTATGGATTTGATCTTCTGGCGGCTATCGTTATTGCTGCTGCTTCAGGTATTATTTGTTGTTGTACAGCGCAAGTCATCCTGTGCGATCGAGCCAAAGATATATAGCATAGGTATATATAGCTAGGATAGCCGGCGGCGCGTGGGAATTTAATACGTAGTTGTGGTTTCAGCAAAGCATTTAAAAATATATTTAACGAGTTTTTGGATATAAATCAATTTTAACAAACGTGGGCTTAGGATTTTTGAGGATTTTTATATTAAGTTTTTTTTTTAAGGTTTAAACGAATTTTTCAGGCGTTAGTTGATTTTCTACACAATTTTTTGAATAAAATTTTAAGTATTCAAAATGTATGGTTGTTTTTGTGGTTTACAAATTTATTCAATAATTTTGGTTTTTTTTTTTTAATGGTATAGGTGGTTTAGGAGCTTTAGTTATAGGTATTTTGTAGGGAAGTAAACACTTTGAGATGTATTTGTATTACTTTAAATTATAAATCGAACTTTATACACTTTTTACACTTGGTCTGATTTATGATACAAGTCGTGCGGGGAATTACGTTTATTTTTATAATTATAATATTCATTTCTCTATTTAATTGGCTTTAATTGACGATGTGTTCTCCGCTGGAGTTGACATCGATCCGGTCGATCTGTCGTCGTTTCAGCTTCCTCTCTAGTCGCGGACTATAATCTTTTCAGTTTTATAATTTCATTATCGGGAGAGACTGTCGTTTAATGTCTGACCATAATCATCGACCTGTACACATATCTCGTAGTCGTAGTCTCGCAGTTTCCGTGCTGTCACAATTTGCATTAATTGCCTCTAAGCAGGTAGTTATCATTGATTTAGCACCGATCTGGGGTAGATATAGGCCATAGATATGCATTCTATATATGGGTGTGTGTGTTGTTTTTTTTAGTATCACATTATCTTCGGGGCGTAGTCCATTAAGAATATTATTTACTGTTGAAATTCCTTAGTGTTTTCCTCAGTAATTTGTGATTCAATTTTTGTAATAATTTATGGTCTATATAGGAAGAGTGTTGGGAGTGGAAAAGTTTGGAATTACATTTCGCGGTTGGATTTTCTGTATAAAATCTTGAATTTACACTTTTTTTTTTTGGTTTTTCACAAGATACCGATAGATCCTTCGGCACTTCACTTCCAACGGTAACGGCAACGCTTTACCGTTATCATCACCATCGCGTTACGTTGCCTTTTTTACGTTTACGTTACGTGTTGTGGATTGTATATGAGAGGGGAGAATCGCGCTCACGTTACGTGCTGCAGTTTTTCCGACAAAGCGACAACACACGACCAATAGCTTTGAGACCGTCTCGCGGACTGATGATAGGCCCCAGTCGCAGAGCCGCAGCTTCAGTTTTCGATTTCCTAATAACAAAAAAGAAAAAAAAAAAACGGCTCAAAGAAGAAAAAACTAAACGCAAAATAGACGACGGAGCGACGTCTTCGGCGAGTGTATGGGTGCTCTGAATGAATACACAAACGATCGCCGATCTCCTCCAGTGATGATGACTCCACACGAAACTCGAGATCCACACCGGGGCAGCGCAGCCGGCTTAGGCAGCGACCGAGGCAACGACAGCGACAGAGACTGCGGCTGCGCCTGAGCTCCAACCTAGCGATGCAATAAATCGAAGCTAATACACTTCTTTCTTAATGTAGAGCGATACACACACATATACTCACGGACAGACGGCAGCACGAACGCCCAGACGGGTTTCGAACGGTAAATGAGGGGCCGAGCGCCGAGCGGCGATCCACGATCCACGACCACGACGATGCATATGCATCCTGCCTAGCGCGTTTTACTCAATGAAAATTCCAAGACAGCTCGCTGCATCCGAAAACTGGGTGGAGATCTTCCGCCCCAAAACGAGTGCCGAGCCGAAGACCCAGCTGCGCCAGCCGAAGTCTGGTGCCACACGAAGGCGGGCACACGAGCTCCAAAGCCCCAAGCCCGATCTCCGGCTCGTTCCACTTGGGTTCCACACTCGTCGCGATACGGGATCGAAAAAGTAAGCGTGAAGCAGTCGCCACTAGAAGCCCCAACGGTCAATAGGCGGATGGGTATTCCAGTAATTAGACTGGGCTTAGGGAAAGGGAGGAAAACACAGAGAGAGGTGCACTGAGAGCAAAAGGGGATTGGTTTTAGCTACTGACATTAGTTTATTTTATTAAGGAAATTATATGGAAATTATTTTAAGGGGGTAGGAAGTTTATTATATACAATTAAAAATGTTATTTATATGGTATATTGTCTTTATATGATTGGCTTTTCTCTTATATCTTAATCTATTGTATCGATGATTACATTCATTATCAATATTGTGGAAATGGTAATAACTCAAGATCATATTGAAAGGGAAAGCCAAAAAATAAAATAAAAAATAACCTGTATTCTATTATGATATCGAAAACAATAATACATATTACAAATTATCTAAGCTCAGTAGTCTCAACGAGTTCCTCATCTAAAATATCCTTTTTCTATTGCAAAAGTCAAAGAAAGCCCACACATTTCTCAGTGTGTCATCTCTTTCCATTTGGGGGGGAAATGGGAAAGTTCAACGGGTTCTTTCACTGATCACAGATTAACATACGGTCAGAGAAGGGTCTCCGGTGTTGAGCTTGTGTGTCCTACTTGGCACGAGACTGGGATCGGGCATTTTCAATGTCCATGTCCATGTTCAAGACCATGTCATGTGCCTTCTTCTTGGCCACTTCACACAGCTGCAGCAGCCACTGCAGCAGCCCCTGCAACATCAGCAGCAGCAGCCTAGCTCTTGATGTTTGCTGCGGTGCTGCGGTGCCTTGGTGCCCCGATGTTGCTGTTGCACGAAATCGATCAAATCAAAAATGACTTTGTGAAGTGACTAACTGCCTAACTGCCAGCTGCCGTTGCTAGTTGCAAGTTGCAAGTTGCTGATGTAGCAGCAACAGCAGCGGCAGCAGCAGCAGCAATTGCTGTCTAACAGTAGCTTGGCTGCTTTGATTTTTTGGCGCAAGTCCAAGCCCAAGACTGAGTCGGCGACCGCGACCAAGTCCAAGTCCATGGACATACAACACTTCAAAATGAAAGCACATTCCCTTGTAGAAATTGTACCGTTAGAGGCACAGGTACAGCGCACCCCATGCACATCAGGTCGTCTGCACGGCAAAGAAAAAATTATACCAAAAGATGCCACGGATAAGAGATGGTCAGTTGCTGATTTTTCTATATTTTTCTATAGACTTTTTAGAGCTTCAAAAAAGGAGCTTATTGTGAAGAAGGAGGAGCAGGCTTGAACTATAAAATGTTATTAAGGGGAGTAATGAGAACTTAACATAGGAAATAATTATTAAAGTAAACATGTATATCCACGAAAACGTGTATATTTAGCGACTTAATTTTAATTGGGATTTGATTTCAATTTAGTATCATTATTTATTTTTTTCTGTGTGCCCATCTGTCCGCCACTCGGGCTCCTTTCCTTTCCCCGGTCAGCTTCGCAGCAGCATCCCAAAAGATCCAAACATCCAACTTCCAGCATCATCATCTCATGCTGATGATCGGCCAACACTTGGCAGGTTTATGGCTCAGATATTTGCAAATCTCCAGGTTCCGCCACGAGTTGTTATTGTAGCTGTTCTCCTCTTGTTATTCCAGCTGATGATCCGCCATCATCTGGAGGAGATCTCTCCTACTCCGCCAGCACAACCGCCGCAGCAGCGGCCGCGTGCCACGCTCCTCGTTGGTTATTTATTTGAGTCAATGAGTTCACAACTATTTTTCTATTTTTCCTTAATGGCTTTTTCTTTTGCTCCTCTCGGCTTTTCCTCTCTGCATTTTCCGGGGGAAGGAAGCGCCTCGTTGTCTTCGCTTGATTGATGGTTTGATAATGTGAATTCGGTTGGTCGTCTCGGTTCGGGGTATTTTTTCGGCCTCTGCGGAGCCAAGGATTATTGGTGATGGTCAGGGCCCCAAATGAGTTCAATTGAAGATTATCTTTTATTAATTAGCGAGGCGGCTGTGGCGGGCGAATGTGGGTCAGGTTAAGGAATTTCGGTGGGTTTTTGATTGAAGGTGGAATGTGGCGGATGATGGAAGGTGGAGAATGAGGAATGTGGCTTTGTGGAGTTTGGATTTGAGTGAGTTTTCTTTGGTTGGTTTTGGGATATAGATCAAGATGAGGCTTGGAGAAGAGGGACACATTTCTAGGATTCAAGAAACAACTATAAAATGAATATTTAATTAAGATTTATAAGAAAACAAATCTAATAATAAAAGGTATTTATTTTAAAGGTGATAAAGAGGTTGTCTGTATTTTAAACCCTAATCAATAAAATAATACCTTAAAGTTCATATATTAAATACTCAATGCCATTGTATTAAATTAATTTACATTTAATAATGAATAACAGTAAGTAGAACAGTAAAAATAAAACCACTTTTGTAATGTGTTAAAAATCTTGTAAAACCCCTCTAACAATTTCCCATTTGTCTAAAACCTTTAATAAACCCCTCACAGCTCTGTGATTAATTAGACTTGCCCTTGTCTTACCTACTAAAACCCCCTTTAAACCCATGGAATTTCAACTCTCGATCGATGATCGCCATGTTCGAGGCTTCACCTTGTCACCACACAAATCATGTTCTCGTGAAGCGAAGAATTTGTTCCTGATTAACATTGTATGGGAATCGGAATAGCGACATAGCAGGTACATAAATACCAGCATAACTCCGAACATATATAAGGAATTAGCATATATAGATCGCAAGTCCGGCACGATGCCTGGGCTATTATGCATAATTAAATTGTTCATATACGATAATTAGCCGCAAGCAAATAAACGGACAAAAGCGGCGCTATTCAAATGACTAAATAAACGTTTAGTTTATGGCTTATATCTTTTAACTAAACGAGACAGCAACAAATACAACGACAGTGGCAGTAAAACCAAATAAACAATTTTATAAATTTATGCGAGCCACGAAAACAGCGGTGGAGCAACAACAATAATAATAATAATAATAATAAAGGCGAGGAAAGCAAATCGAAAACGTCGGAGTTTAGGAGAGGCTTTAACACCTCGCTGGGCCCCCGTCTCCTTTTCCGCTCTTTAACCCTTCAACGGCAGCTGCTGCACATAATTGGCCCGCCGAGAAAACATGGAGCGATCGTAAACATTTATTTTTGTTGTACCTGCTCGTGCAGGTGTGTGTAGTATGTGTGTAGAGAGTGTGTGTGTGTGTTTGTGGAAGACCCGCCCGCCTTTTTTTTCTTCTGTATTTTGTTGTTGTTTTTCTTTAAACGTTTTCAAATCGCACAGCGAATGAAAACGAAAGAAAAAATGAACACACATCGAAAGTGAGCACATAGCGAAGCGCTGCCCCGACGTATCAGAGTTGAGCAGGGTCCCCCTCCAAGTCCCCCCGCCCGATCTCTGTGAGCTATCCCCGATCCACCGAAGTCTATATGTGCGACTCGGACGAGTGCGAGTACGAGCTATGTAGCTGCGATACTATATATACATACATATTTCCGAGAGACTTTGCATGGCCGGTTGATCGGTTGGGAAGGGGCAATCGGTATGTTTTACACAGAGAAAATATCTTAAGAAAGTTAAGAGTAATTTTAGAGTTATTTTGGAAGGAAAAAGGTTTAAAAAAAGAAGGATTTGAAAATTAGTTTAAG
>JAEIIJ010004769.1:0-10152 GCA_018904815.1 Drosophila ogumai
TTCAATATTAAAATTTAAAAGTATCAATTTTTCTCTTTTGAAAATTATAGAAAAATATGCCTTTTTTTAGTATACAATTTCTCCAAGTGCACCAACAAGTGCTTCGATCCTCGGACATCTAAGGATTTTTGTGCGCGGCCAAGTGATTTCCCGGGAAGTGTTAGAATCCCCTTGTTTCGGCACTCGCTCTCTCTTTTCCTTCGCTCCCCCTCTGGCCAACGATCGGCTCGTTTCTTCTACCCCTATTTAGGGGCTGTAAATTGATGCTGTTGACATTTTTAGTGCAAAACGGTCCCCGGGGAGATATCTAATATCTTGTTCGCGGTTCCCCCCTGCACTTGCGACACACGCTTCGTCATAAAGAAGAAGAGAATCGGGCAATATTTATTATTGAAATTAAAATTTATTGTTCGTGGCTATTGTTTCACTTTTGTGTGTGTTTTCTTCTGGAATTTGTGTTGTTTTTCTTGTTCTTTTTTTTTTAGTTTTTTGCATCGTTGCCGCTTGATTAGAGAATTCCGTGGAAGTCCGAGTGGATCGGAGAAATCGTAGATGGCCACAAGTGCGGACCTTAAAGGGTCCTGGCTATTGCGCAATCTGTCGTCAAGCAGGCATGGAAGATTGGAATTGGAGGGACGAGGAGCTGGAAGGGTAGTCCAGGCCAGTTTGGGGGGGCGTTGCCAGGATCAGCTCAGATGAGATCCTGCACCAGCTGTTGTTGCCACTCGTGGGCAGAAGACGTTGAAACCGAAGAAATTCAAAGTAAACAATTAAACTAATGGCAATTATTATAAAACAAGATTTAATAAAAAGAAATAAATCAATAAAATATAATTTTGCTTGTTCTTTTGTACATTTGAATCAAGAAGCCAAATCCCTCAACCAGATTAACTTTACAGAAAGTCAGAGATTGTCCAAAAGTCACAGATAGTTAGCCATAGGTAGGTTAAAATCGGGTTAAGATCATGGATAGATAGGAAAGAAAGATATATGTGTAGACACACAGTGCAGAAAGCCAAGTCAATTGGCGAAAAAACCCCGGAGATTTATTTAATCTCCGGACGAAGAACGGGGCAAGACGCTAGAAAGGCCAAAATATTTGCAGACAGTGAAAGGATTTAGATGCGAAAACCCCCATAAATCCAATTAACACAAATCTGCATAACGGGTTAAGGCCGAGCAAAAGGATTACGCTGTCCGAGTCCGAGAGAGTACCCGGCCCTGCGAATTCAATTGAAGTTTGAGTCCTACCTGGCAGCGCGTATCCTTTCTCTCTTTTCGATGATCTCCCTCTCCTTCTCGCCTGTGGATTACCGCAGACGATCCCTTGACTTTTCCTGCTAAGCGATCGTAAAACGTGGATTATGCATTTATGGCACCCCGCGGCAGGAGCGCAACCACCCAGTCACTTGGTCACCGGGTCATCCAGTCACCCAGTCACCCAGTCACCTAGCCACCCACGAACCCAACCCACAGTCCTGACCAAAGGGTGCGGTTTAATCCGATACCACCAAAACCAAAGTGGGCAGGATAGGGGTGCACTGGCAGAAATTTCTACACATTTTATCAGTCATTAATATTTGAGGTCATCGAAAGGTAGAATATTTAGTATAGAATATTTAAATAAATATTTTAAAGTTTTAAGGTTTAAATGAGCCTACGAATTAATTTCTTAAATTATTACAGGGTATTACAAGGTATTATTACATTATTTTAAAGGTATTTTAAAAAGATTCATCTGGAAAAAAATATTTATATTGATTTATAATTTAATTTAAAAAGAATTTGTACTTTAAATATGCATTACCTATCCGAGACTCAAACCATAGTAAGCGAGACAGATAGCATATTGCTAGTTTATTCTCCAATATTATCCATGTTTTTCAACCTATTTTGCTAAAATTTTCAGAAAATGGCTGCACAATACTATTTATTATTATATTTACATATTTATTATTTTCAATATCTATTATTCTATATATATTTCACATATATTTATTCTTAACACAAGGCTATAGCATTTTATACCCTATTCTGTATTTATCATATCTTGAATCTAGTATTTAATACTCAGTTCATTAAATAATAATATTACAATGAATTTCCATCAACAGACTTAAACAAAATAACTTGCCTTTCGCTGAGTGTACGAAAACTCAGTTGTGGCTTTAATCTCTGCCCAAAAAGGGAAATCAATAATTACGATTCAGGCGTAACCGAGTCGGGGGCTAGGTAGCAAAACATACGGGGTAATCCAGTCGGATCGCCAGGATCTGGTTCCAGGATTATCGTCGATCCAGCGAGAAATCCCGCGGATGAGAAGCTTTGATGCGGCGAAGTCAAAACTTTTCCGGCTTAACCCGCGGCTTATGGCTGCTACCTGCCGCCGTTGATCTCGTCCTTGTTTGGTGGGCTCGTCCTGGCTAATCAATTGATTAACGCAACGGATCGAACTGCCTAATATATATGTATGTATATATTGATTTGGGGCTGGCAGGGAAAGGATTGTGCGTGGGCCGAGTGTTGTGGGCTTTAGGCGGGATTGTAGGGATCGATGTGAGTCTCAGATTGGGACTAGTTTCCTTCAAAATAGATTAAGACTGGTTTTGCACAATATTGTGAGAGATTTACAGGCAGGCTTTGGTATTCGAAATCACTTCCTTTTATTAAGTCTGTGTTCTGAATTATAATGGAAAAGGGAGGGTATTGTTTTAAATAACTAATTAATCAAAACATTAATTTTAGGAAACACAGATGCTTGGAGGGTTCTAGAAAGATTTTTAACATTCAATATAATTTTTAAAAATGTGTTTAAATAAAAAAAATAAGAGATATTTACTCTTTAAATGTTTTTAATATTATTCTAGACTCATTCACCTTTATAGACCTTAAGATTACTTCGTAATTTCCTTGGGCTTCTATTCCTAAAAAAGGCTTTAACTTTCTCTAAAGCTCTCTCTCTCTGTGAAGTTCCCAAAAACCACAAATTACATTGGGAAAGCTACCGTTACTAACTTTACTTGACCTACTGATACAAAAAAGAGGGCGTGGCTTTTGAGGGCGGCTTGGGGGCGTTGGATAGGGATAGTAGGAACTTTCCTTGCTGTTGCAAGGGGCTTCGCCGACTTTTTGCTAATTGATTATGCGGCGACGCTGTGGCCCAAGGACAAGAACAAGGACAAGGACTCCTGCAGGAGCGGCGAACGAACAGTAAGCAACAGCAGCAGCAAAAAGGGAGGCGGAAAAGAAGAGGGGAAGGAGGTAAGGCTTAGGCCGACAGACGGTCTTCAAGTCTAGTTGACTTCAGCATTGTCATAAATCTTGGGTAGCCAAAAGAGCCGGAGGAACTCGAGGCACCAGAGGGCCGTAAAAAGGGAAGCAGGAAGAAGGATAACGAAGGAGGGACAAGAGCACGAGACAGGCTCCTTGTTGTAGCACTAGCTGGCTGCCTCAATATAATTGTATCTTCCGTTTCATTACATGTTGCCCAGAGAGTCTCCTCAGTCGCATACCCCGTAAACCCCACAAAAAGGGGGCGGCTATGCTCGATCTGGGTTAGCTGAGATTTTCTTTTTGTAAATAAAAAAAATTATAATAATATAAAAATAAACATGGTTTCATTTTCACTATCATTTACTTTCCATAAATATTTAATTTATAAATTTGAAAATAAAAGGTATTTGATCTTCTTTCCCACAATTGCCCTTTGGGGCAAATTAAAACGAAATATGCGAAATTTAGAAGAAATAGTTATTATAAATATGCTAGGATAACCGAACCTTTTGGGATGGGAGAATGTCTAATCATTGTTAAACCATATACCAATTCTTAGACAAATCGGATGAAATATATAATAGCTACACAAAGAATAAAAGTTTATTTGGCATAAGGAATAAATCGCAAGTACTTTTAAAAGGTAAATAAATGTATTTTACTATGTTAGTTCCCTTGATACCATCAAAGGGTGCTTTTGAAGTCGATCAGCTCTGCGGGAGAAGCTCCGTTCGTTCTGGGAATCATCATTATCTTTTCACAGCAGCAGCAAATCGTAAAATTTGTGGCCCGGGCCCACGTTGCGTATGCGTAATAAAAAAGACGCCGCATAATAAAAAGGGAGCAGCGAGAGACTCAGCACAGCAATTGTGATTAATATGCAGCACACAAGCGCACATGGGCACACACCGACACAGCCGCTAGCAGGCGGCAGCGTGAGCGAGAGAAACTGCTAGCGTGAGAGAGAGCGAACGAGAGAGAGAGATACGAGCAGCTCTCCCTCGCCCTTGCTGTCTCCTTTGTGGTGGTGTTTGGTTAACGCCCCCTTAAATACAGTTATTTCATTGGGCCGCGACCACAAATTTATTAGTTTTTATTGTTATTGTATTGATATTTGAATTATGCCCGCTCTTTCTTCTTCTTAATCTGCTTTCTTGTTTCTTTCGCTTTTCGTGTTGGGTTGTTCTTTTTTGTTATTTTTTTTTCTTTTTTTGCTGGGTGTAAAATGAAAAATTAAATGCCATTAAACAGAAATTTTAATTTAATTAAAATGATGAGCAATGCGAGCTCGTTGCTGATTGCTCTCTCTTTCTATTCCTACTTTCGTCGAAAACAAATTGAAGGGCATGTGAGGTGGGGGGTAATGGGAATTTAAGCAGATATTCGAATAAATAATGGATGCTTATTTTTTCTTTTTGTAAAAACTAGACTGATTTATGGCTGTCAAAATCTATTGAAAAATAGATAAAGTGAAAAGAAATTGTAAGAGTTTACGGAAAAATGAAAGTAACAAATTAAATGTGTTAAAATTTGCTTATTTTCCTAGGAAACTTGTCTTAAAATTGTTGTCAATATTTTATGTGATTTAAAAATAGTTTCTTAAATGTGAAAAATCTTTGAAAAAGCTTAGAATATATTTTTGTCATTGATTTATTAAGTTTCTTAATTATTTTCAATGTTTATTTATGGTTAATTTATTTTATTCTGCATATTTTTTTTGGCAAAGTTTATTTTAAGGTACGAAATCCCTTATTATTATTTTTAATTAGGAAAATATCCTTTCAAAAATACATGCATAAAAAATCTTAATTTTATTAATTTATATAGAATTTTAATTATTTTCAGATATTGTTTTTAAAGCTTATATTGTTGAACATGTTTCGCCTTTAAGCCCAGAAACAACAACTGCAACAGGAGCAAAACACGGCGAGCAAGAACAACAACAACTACACACACGCATGCTCACCCAATTGCTTTGACACACAAACCCACACATAGAAATTAAAACAAAACGCCCGCGGCAGCAGCAGCAGCGCAAGCAACAGCAGCAGCAACAACAACAGCCCAGCGGCCAGGAGGAGAGAGTAGCAGTAGCTAGGCCAGCTCCCTGAGAGCGAGCGAGCGAGCAAACGAGAGAGACGGAGTTAGAGAGAGCAGCCGAAAGGAGCCCCGGCAGGCGCGAGATGGCGTGGGCGTGCGAGCGAGACGAAGCGAGATGCCCCGGAGCCAAATAACAAAAACAACCACCATGGCAGCGAGCGAGCGAGAGCAAACACATTGGCCCAAGAGCCGGCCCGCACTCGCCACCGGCTGCCAGAGCGGGCCAGCACGAGCGTTGCGCTAGCGCTGCTGCGGCCGCAGCCCGCTGCCCTCGCCGCTGCCGTCGTCGTCAGTGATTCGGTTCGTACGTTGTTAGAGCCTCTCGCAGCGTTTCGGAATTCAGTCAAGAATCGACGATAATTACCGGTGGTTGTATCACATCACGCGCAGCAGCAGCCGCAGCAGACGAAGAAGCAGCAAGAATCAGACGCAGCAGAGGAACGAGGCTCTGTTTTCGGAACTTTATACATATATATTTGTACATACATGTGCGTAACGTAACGAAACGTAACGTAACGGCCAGTGCAGACACACTCACACACACGAACGCATGTGTATACGAAGTTAAGCGTTTATATTGGCGAATTTTCGGCGGCCTTTAATTTGTTTGTGTTTTTTTGCCGTGTTCTTGTCGTTGTTTCGCGTGCATGCAATTACCAGGCAGCCGCAAAAGACTATAATTACAAAACTAAAGTGAAAAGCGTGCCATAATTACACGAGCGCAGTATCAATAAGTGCGAGCAATGTGCGAAAATTGTTAACGAACGCAGCATACACACACACACACACACACACACGCATAACACACACCCGGGACACAACTACGTCGCATAGCAGTAGCAGCAGCAAACTCCGCAGCAACTCGCATCCCGTAGAGCTTTCATCATGATCGATGCGGCGTGCAATTACTTAAATCTAAATCCGTACGCGCACCAGCACCAGGCGCAGCAGCAAACGCAGCAGCAGCAGCAGCTCACCATGCAGCAGGAACAGCAGCATCAGTCACAGCACCTGCACATGCAGCACCATCACCATCATCACCAGCAACAGCAGCAGCAGCACCACCACCATCTCCACTTGCAGCAGCACCACATGCAACAGCAGCAGCAGCAGCAGCAAGCCCAGGAGCAGACACAGCAGCCCCAGCCACATGACTTCCTCAGCGCCGCCCTGCTATCCGCCCCACCATCCCTGTCCGGCAGCAGCTCCAGCAGCAGCTCCGGCAGCTCCCCGTTGTACGGCTCCGGATCCGCTTCCGCGGTAGCCGCGGGCAAGGCGCCCATGAAGCTGGAGCTACCATATCCGCAGGCCTCCTCCACCGGCACCGCCTCGCCCAACTCCAGCATCCAGTCGGCGCCCTCATCTGCCTCCGTTTCGCCCAGCATCTTCCCCTCGCCCGCCCAATCCTTTGCCTCCATATCCGCCAGTCCCTCGACACCCACAACGTCCGCCATGGCGGCACCAACGGGAGCGGGTTCAGGTGCTGGTTCTGGAGCTGGAGCCAGTGGACCAGTGGCCACCTCATCACTATCATCATCCGCGTCATCCTCATCCTCGGCCTCCTCGCCCTCGTCCGCCGCCTCGGCAGCAGCGGCGGCGGCAGCAGCAGCAGCGGCAGCCGCGGATCTGGGAGCAGCGGCGGTGGCTAGTGCCGCTTATGGCTGGAATACCGCCTACTCTGGACTGGGACCGGCAAGGTAAATATCTTGAAAAATTTTGGGTTTAGAATAGAGAAAAATTGGAGTGGGGATTTTGAAATATAATTCTTAAAAAAGCAGAATCAAGATTTGGATAAAAAGATCAATTTATGAGTTTTAGAAATATTTACACAACTTAAAATTACCTTAAACAGCATAGTTTTTATAATATTAAGTAAACTTCAGTACAAACTACAAGACTTTTACATATGAAAACTAACAATTCAACTATCAAAATGAGAAGAATTTATATTAAATATGCTTTAAAATTCATAAAAAAAAGTCCAGCTTAGGCCTTAACTTATGGCTTAGAGTTCCTTTAATTATCAATTACAAAACATAACACTCAATCTCAAGTATTAATTTTACAATTGCTATACAAAGTGGTCTTTAAAAGTAATAAATTTCACCTGAGAACACCTAAGTGTGTGGCTAATAGCAGTTTAATTTGATTTAAGTACAGGTTATGGTATATTTTATAGATCAATAACCAAGAGGATCAGCATAAAGTAAAGTCTACAAGCTTTATAACGATCTTAAGATGCAAATTAAGAGTCTCAGCTACTGGTTAATAATAGCAATAAAAAATGATTATTAAAATCAAATAAAGAACTAAATTATTTAATGATAGGCACAAATATTGATGGTAAAAACAATTACATATTTAAAATTATTAGGAGCAAAAGTAACATTTTTTCTTAATTTAAAGTTTAAACTAATCAAATTTTCCTGCTTTTCCCTTTCCTTCCAGAAGCCAGTTCCCCTATGCCCAGTACGCCTCCGATTATTATGGCAATGCGGTGGGCATGTCCTCCTCCGCCGCCTGGTTCTCGCACCAGGAGCGCCTGTACCAGCCATGGAGCTCTCAGAGCTATCCGGGCTTCAATTTCGACGACATTGCCTTCCAGACCCAGCTTCAGCGGCGCTCCGTGCGCTGCACATGCCCCAACTGCACCAACGAGATGAGCGGCCTGCCCCCCATTGTGGGTCCCGATGAGCGGGGCCGCAAGCAGCACATCTGCCACATCCCCGGCTGCGAGCGGCTGTACGGCAAGGCCTCGCATTTGAAGACTCACCTGCGCTGGCACACGGGCGAGCGGCCGTTCCTGTGCCTCACCTGCGGCAAGCGCTTCTCCCGCTCCGACGAGCTGCAGCGGCACGGACGGACGCACACCAATTACCGCCCCTACGCCTGTCCCATCTGCTCCAAGAAGTTCTCGCGCAGCGATCACCTGAGCAAGCACAAGAAGACCCACTTCAAGGACAAGAAGAGCAAGAAGGCCCTGGCGGCAGAGGCCAAGGAGCAGGCGGCGGCGGCGGCGGCCATTAAGCAGGAGAAGAAGGAGAAGAAATCCAGCAGCGGCAAGCCGCTGGCCCCCTCGCCCGTTGAGTTCAAGCAGGAGCAGCCGGAGGCCGCGCCGCTCGTCAACTACACGCCCTATGCCAATCTCTACCAGCAGGCGGCGGGTACCACGGCGAATCCACCGCCGCCGCCACCACCGCTCTTCCAGCAGCAGCAGCAGCAGCAGCAGGCAGCAGCCCAGCAAATGGCCAGCTATGAGCCATGGAGCAGCCGTGCCATACAGCCAGCCACTACCTCAGCGAATTCCTCCGCGTCCTCCAGCGCCAGTTCACCTTCATCCGCCGCAGCAGCCGCCGCCGCTGCCGCCGCCGCCGCAGCAGCAGCAGCAGCCGTTACTCGCACCAGCTCTGGCTCTGTCTCCGGATCAGCTTCCTCGCCCGCCGCCTCTGCCACGGTACTGGCCCAGCACCACTACGCGGCTCTGGCCATGCAGAGTGAGTCACAACTGGCGGCGGAATACGGCCTGACCATGAGCGGCCTGGCCAGCGGGGCGAGTCAGGACTCTAGCTCCAGTTGCCACATGAAGTCCGAGTATGCGGCCAGCTATCCGGCAGAGTTTGGAGCGAGCACCGCCGGCTACGGCTACCCGCATCCGCATCCGCACCATCACAATGCCTGGGCAGCGGCCTATCATCCACATGCCACCGCCTAGGATGGCGGGTCAAGACCCAGTTGTTGTTACAGTTTAAGGATACAAAAACAAGGCCATAAAGTCTCCCCCCGGGGCGAGAGGCGGTAAAGCAAGCGTAGAACGAACCTCTAGTGTGTTTTTTTTTCTGTGTTTATTGTTGACGAAAAAAATGAATGTGAAAATCCCAAAAAAAAAGAAGATAAAAAAGAAATGAAAGATATATACAAAAAACCTATATTAAATATTATAAAATATTAACTATAAACATAGCTCTAAGGACTTGAATTTTTTTCCATTTTTTCTTTTTTTTTTTTTTGAGAAACCGTAGTTAAGGAAATTTTTTTTGCATGTCTGTACATAAATAAATAGCATTATTTAAGCCATACCATAAAATATATATAGAATGAGAGAAACCATCTAGTTGTGTACCATAATAATTGTTAATTGTCTTTAAGATAAATTATATATACAACAAAAAGCATTAAAAACAACAACTACAACAAGGCGACAAAAACCACAACACAAAAATCCTAACAATAAAAAAAGACAAACAAAATTATATCGAAAAACAAAAGCGATTCCAGTTGTATATTTCTTTTTGTATATATGCAGGTATGTATATGGCAAGGGGTGCGTTTGGGTTTTTAGGGTTGTTGTGATCTCCGTCAGGGGTGGTTTCCCAGGCTGCAGTATAAAATAAAGGGATCTCAGGAAGCTTGCCAACTTCCGGCGAATTTGATCTGCTTTGGGTGCGCGCCGATCGCTTAAAAGGGTTGTTATAATGGAAACTTTTTTCCTTTAGCGAATCAAAACCAAGTTCCAAGGACCTTGGGTGTTCTTTATATTTGATTTAATTTATTTTTGGAATAAAAATAAAAGTTATGTATTATTAGATTCTATTATAAGATTTAAAAGTTTTATTTATTTGGTTTTTTTACGCATTATATTTATATGAGAAAATGATATGTGAGTTGAATATTTTTTTATAGTTCGAGGGAAAAACATAAATACTTTGTTGTATTTTTATTTGTTGTAATTTTGAGCTAATTTAAAATTTTTTTTATATATAGAACCTAGTTATAGAAAAG
>JAEIIJ010004772.1:0-21422 GCA_018904815.1 Drosophila ogumai
AATATTGGCGCCGAGGAAATTGACCGCCTCCGAGATTCCTAAGCGATAAAAACTTAGGACACAGCCTTTTTTTAAAACCACTTATTCACTCTCACCGTGAGTCGATTTCAACTCCAATAGGGGTCCAATATAAATTCACAATAAAATATATCCTCTTCACCAACAAAAATGAAATTTAAAGCTCGATCTGTGGAGCTGCGGCCGATCTGATTAATGACACCGCCAGAATCAATTTGGCCGCCAGTCGCGCCCTCACGACAGCGGGAACCTTCGATCGCCTCCCGAAGATGCACCCCTTCGGGTGAAAGACGAGAGATTGACCCGGTTAATTTCTCTTAACAATTTCACTTCCTCCCCGAGACCTTCTCGGATTTGCCGACGGACGGCACTGTACCGTACCAAAGCCCTTATCCGCAATTTTCCCTCTGACACCTAGGCGGCGCCACCGAACCTCGTAACCAAGCGTTACAAAATTGGTTTCTAAAATTAGTTTGCAGTTATTGTGATTTCAGAAATATTCTTGATTTTCACGATCGCAGTTTACATATGCGTAAAAAAGCTTCGCAATGTGCAGGGAAAGTGCTTCATTAGTTACATGGTTTGCACTTTTATGTTTCTGCTCCATGCGTGGCTGGGTCAGTTTTTTAATATTTAAAAAAATATACATTTATCTTATGTACTTTATAAGTTTGTCTTACCAATAAATCGGATACCTAGGCAATTGAAATTTATCTGAAGTATAAAAAATAACCCAGCTCTGTAATGTCTTTCCTCAATGGGCTTTTTGATCCTAAAGCAAATTAAATATTATATTTAACAAGGACTTTATCTGTATGAAAACTTTTAACAAGAGTGTTTAGAACATTTCGCAACCTTGAAAGAAATGATTCGGACATTTC
Source organism: Drosophila ogumai (assembly GCA_018904815.1). Classification (NCBI taxonomy): domain Eukaryota; kingdom Metazoa; phylum Arthropoda; class Insecta; order Diptera; family Drosophilidae; genus Drosophila; species Drosophila ogumai. The sequence goes on from JAEIIJ010004772.1 coordinate 900, forward strand.
CAATTCCAATTTAGATTTCATTCTTGTAAATTATAATTTTACTCAAATTGCAGGTTACTTGAACTACTTTTTCTTGTTGGCCAAGTTCATTTGGCTTTTTATAATGAATTTTCGTAAATGGAAGGGACTTACCTCAGTGAATTGTGCAAAGTCTCCATATAGCTTCCGAACCTACAGCATCTTTGCGTGGGGAACGGCGGCTTTAATGACGGGACTCATCGTCCTAATGGATTTGATTTGGGATGACGAACCCAACAAAGTGAAATGGGTGCCTGGTGTTGGTTACGAAAGTTGTGATTTAAAACGTAAGTTCTTATTAGAAGCATAATTTCGTTTACTAAAAAATTATTCTCCCCTTTTTACAGAAACTTTGGTTAGCCACAATGCGTACGTGTCGGCGCCACTTATATTATTGGTAACATTATCCACAACTCTTTTTATATTGACGACCATTAAAATTATAAAAATAAGGCGCTCACTAAGACTCTGTGTGGTACAAGACGTGATAACAACGGGGCTTTACTCCAAAATTAAGACGTAAGATATTATTAACATATAATATGTATTGAGAACCTTTTTTTTGTTTTTAAAATTGATTACAGATATACCATTTTTGTGCGTCTCTTCATCATTATGGTCATGGAGTCGGGCGTCCGACTCATAGTTTTCTATGCCGATTGTCCGTATATCATTAAGAGATGTTTCTACATTGTTTATTCCATAGGGATCCTTATCTTTGGGATGTTTGTTCTGAGGCTCAGCACGATTCGGCTTCTTACTCAAAGGTGCGAGCACTTACTGATTGCAACAGATTTTTATAGTAACCCCATTACTTTCTATGCAGCTTTCGGGAAAGGATAAGCAAACTGGAAATGCCAGTTGCAAGGATGACTGATGACAGAACAAATTGAATAATATCCTTAAAGATTTTGCGAAACTTGCCAATAAACTTATGAGCCTAAAACACAAGATGGCCAAAAGGTAAAAGCGAGTCCCACTTCGTTTTCTAGTCCTTTATTTTGAATGTAAATATAAAATGCAATTGAGCAGCTAAAAGCTGGTAGGTCATAATAAACACTAAAGCTACGGGCACATCCATCCCCTGTTGTCTAAGTACAATGAACACTTCTGAGTTTTTGTTTAAGGCGCGCGCGTTTTTGGAACAAATGAACAACTTAATGCATATGGCATATGGGCGTGTTTGGAGGCTGTGGATGGGCTGTCTGTCCTGCGGAGTCCGGACAGCTAGGAAATGTCTCTTAACGTATTCGGCTTTGTGCCATCCATGTCGAAGCAGCGACAGTTGCACGACGACACCGGACACTCTGAATTTTGCCTAAAGAAAACAGAAACAAAAATACGATTAAGTTTATTAAGTAAAAAAGAGAATCCTTCAACTCACTTGAACCACTGCATTATATGTTCGGTGTGGCCGCCGTGACGGCAAGTCTGGCACCAGGAAAACCACTTGGAAAAGGGCTTCGTCTGCCAGCCGGAGGAGACCTCGGTGTGTGGCGTCTCGCCATTGCTCATGTTCACCATGGTGCCCATGTGCATTAGGCAGAGCGAGCAGCGCGGCAATGGCTTGCGACAGCTGGGGCAGGAGGCGAGACGATTGGTGCTGGTGGTGGTGCTCCTCGGACGCGGCTCGTCCAGCAAGGCATTCGACACAGACTTGCCGCAGAAATTGCAGGAGAGGAATACGGTACGAGAGCTGCGCGACGATGATCGAATACTCTCTATTTTGATGTCCAGCTCGGCGCGTTTCTCCCACAGGCCCCAGCTGTTGAGGTGGTCCAAGTAGCTGGCTATCCAGTACTGGATGCGCTTGTCGGCAAAGTGCTCCTGCCGGAAATAGTTGATGGCCACCAGGGCCACCGTCTGCACATCGAAGCTGGTGTCCATGTAGGACTGCAGTATGCTGATGCCGTCCAGCGACTCTCCGGTGAGCAGCAATCCATTTAGATCGCCACTGTCTATGGCCGCCTGGATCTGCTGCGTCACATAGTCGGCCAGCTTCGTCTCGGAGAGGTACTTGCAGGCAAAGGCCATGCGATCTGCCAGCGAAACGCCCTCCTCCTTGAGCACCGCCTCAAAGTTATCCTTCTCCATGGTGAGGAACGAGAAGATGGCCCTCAAATGTGGATCCTGTATCTGCATATTGGCGCTGGATCGCTGATTTCTCCACGAGGAGCTGCACCGGTCAGCATTGAAGCTGGACAGGGCTATCACTGTGATCCTGTACATGCTGGGATCCTTCATTTTGTCCGCCGCCAGCGAGAGGATTGTGCAGGCGTGATAGATCTTCAAATGGAATACACAGATCATGGCCGCTCGGCTGTACTCCTTGTTGGCGAACAGCTGGTCGGCGAAGCGCTCCAGCTCGTGCTCAAAGACCCAGCCGCAGAGGTTGAGCGCCGAATCACGCTGCTCGCTCCTGTAGCATATCAGCTTGTTGGAGTTGTTAATTCCCTCCGGCCACTGGAGCAGCTGAGATTCGATGCGGGAGCTGGCCATCAAGGCCTCCGACGTGTGACCCAAATTGATGCCCAACGTGGCCTTCAGGCCCGTCAACCGATCCTCGCTGTACACGTTGAGCAAGGTGGCCCAGACGTTGCGCAGGTACGGCGTCAAGTGGAGCTCGGCGAATCGCTTATTATCTGGCCTAATGCCATAATCCTCCAGAGCGCGCTGACGCGTCTCGTCCACCAAGTCGAGTTCGAAGAGCTCCGGCTCCAGATAGTCCACATTTAGGGCGGAGCCACCCGGATTATGGAAATCTAGACAGCTTCCACTATTTGTGCTGCAGCTGCTCGTGGGCTGAGTGGGCGTGGCCGCATTCGTTGAAGAGGGTGAGGCGGCGGCAGAGGCGTACAGAGGATGCTGCATCAGCAGCGGCAACTTTCGGCGATTACTGTGAGCGGTATGTAAGGTGGCGGGCAGACGGAAATCTAGAATATTCAGGGCGTCCGCCAGAAGGAGGGCCCGCTCAAAGTCCCGTGAATGCCAAGAATGACAGTTGACGAAGGCGAACTTTCCACTGTGCTGATACTTTGCCGGAAAGGGACTGATCTGTCTTTTCACATGGTAAATCTCGCCGGAGTTTTCATTATCCACACTCCGGATATCGTACAGAGTGAGATAGGCCGAGTCCCGCTGCAGGGATGAGAGCAGACTCGTCCTTGTCGGGCACCAGGCTATCTGCAGGTGATTCTTGGAGGACTGGATCTGACGCAGCGGACTCTTGATGTTACGCGGATCCCACAGCGTGATCACGGAGTCCACATAGCTGCACAGATAGTTGCCATTGGGGGATACCGATAGGCCCTGGACCGTCTTCGTTTGAATGCTCTGGCAGGTGGCGTTGCTTTCTGTGGAGAGGGATTATGAGATTGGCTAAAGGAGGATCAGAAATAGCGACTCACGCCTCAGATCGAAGAGCTTGATCATCTTCTGGCTCATGCCCGCAATGACCGTGCGATGATTGCGGTCCCAGCACAGCGAATTGGCGGACTCGCCGACGCCAAAGAAGTTGGATGTCTCCTTGGGCACGCCGCGCTCAATGTCCCAAATGGTGATGCAAGTGTCGTTCCGATGGCGATCGTGGCCAATGGCCAGTATATTGGCATCCAGTTCGTTCCAGGCAAGGCACGTGCACATGCGCTGCTGCCGTGGTGCTGAAAAGGTAATCGTTAGAGGCATAGGGGTAGGGGTAGCCAAGAGATTCGTCGGCACTCACTGTACTCCCAGCTGCTGTCGTAGGTGTCACGGAAATTGCAGATCCCCACCTTGCCGTCCGCCAGGCCCACGGCAATAATGGGCTGATCACTGTGATAGGAGGCGGCCACGCAGCGGGCATATTGGTAGCGCGACTCGTTGGCCAGGTAATTTACCGAAATATACGGCAGGCGACCTGGAACAATAACACAAGTTGGAGGCCAAGCAAACAAAACATATGGACGAAAACCCATTAACTCACTTTTCTGGCTGTGATTGTGATCGTCCTTGCTGCGCACCTCGTACAAGTGGATTTCCTGGCCCCACGACACAAACTTGTCGGGGAAGTGGGGAAACCAGCTTAGCCCGTGTAAATTGCCACTCATCGTAAGCACTTTTCCATCGGCTTGGGAAAAACTATTCTCTAATTGCGTCGCGTTATCAGTGCAAAAACAAAAACGTGAGATAAACACTGCCGTGGAAGAGGAAGCAGCAACAGCAACATACAGCCGGTCGAACAGCTGTTTAGTTTGGCCCTTAACCAACACTGCTCAAGGGAGCACCTGCGTAAGCAATTTTTTTGTTTTTCTGCCCCAAGTAAACGTGTTTAATTTTTATTTAACTCTCCTGTGATGCTGCCCAAAACACCCAAGCCCGCCATTTGGAAATTCATCAAGGGTAGTGCCAAGACATTGTTCGTGTTGGAGGCAGTGTGCTTTGCAGCCAGCTACGGTGTTTATTACCGCATGAACACAAATCGAGGTGAGAGAGCTGCTCTTTACATAAGTATCCAAATAATAAATAAGGATTCCCCTTTAGAGTTTCGACAGCACATCCACGAGAACTATCCCTTCGTGCTTGATTATTATTATAAGATCGGCGAACTCGTGGGAGATAGTAAGGTGCGACAGACGGACGCCACTTACTGGAGTGCCCAGAAGAAGAGCGACTAGGACTTACTCAATATGCTGAGCAATCCCTACTTTAAGTCCGTGCTGTGGCTGCTGGGTTTTGGTGGCATGGGCTACGGCCTGATGCTGTTGACCGAACCAAATGCCGAAAAAATTGAGCGCATTAAGGCCTCCGGCTCGAATTCCAAACTAAGTGCAGATGACCAGCGGAAGGCCTTGTTCATGAAGCGATTGCAGGAGGCGGCCACCACCAGTGCACCGGTGTACAGACCACAGCCACAGGATGACAAAAAAGATAGTTAAGCGCACTAAAATACAATTCACAAATTTGTTACATTTTAAAATAAAAATGTTAAGCATTTAATACATTTTGGGAAGTTTTTGTGGGCACTGGAGGGGTAGGGTGTCCCGGTTTGTTTAAAAATCTGTTAAATCTGAAAAATAAATTATACTTGTATGGTGAAAAATTTAAAAGTACAACATTATTAAGTAATTTTAATTTTTATTATGACTTTCGATATTTGCCACAACAAATGTTTCGATTAACCCTATTGTTTAGTGTTGTATAACGCCAGCACATTGGCCAGGCAGATCTCGCCGTAGCGCATTTGCATTTAAATCGTAAATTAATTGCTAGTAGTGACAACGATTAAGGTTTTTGGCACACCCACAATGCCCGCTGAGGGGGTGCCACTAAGAGGCACGATCAACATGCCATCGGCCGTGCAATTTGACGCCAACAAGGAATTCCATTCGCGTACGCATCAGAAGGAGCTAGATAGCACTTTTCTGGGCAATGACCGCCGTCCGTGGATGAAGAAGAAAGCTCACATGGACTCGCGCCACGAACGCCAAGTCCTTAATACCTTGCTGTCCAGCAGCCTGCAGACGGACCACGCCGGCAGCTGTGTGGACAAGCTGATTTCGGAGGACATCAGCTACCGGGACCTGGCATCGCTCACCGACGAGGACTTGCAGCTGTTCGGTTTCAAATCGGACCAGCAACGCAAAGAGCTCTTGGAGTTGTTTGCCACGATGCCGAATCAGGATCCCAGCTACGAGTACATCTGCAATGCCCCGGAGGCGAATGCCTATAACAACCAGATACTGGGCAATGCCGGGAACCACTTCATGTCCCTGCGAGCCTCTCTGGCCGCCACCAACTACAAGCTGCAGGTGTTGCCGCCAGAGGACGTTGTTGTGGGCGATAAGCGCTATGCCAGTCGCTTTGCTTTGGAGACACTCAAGAGCGTGAAGCAAATCACGGACGAGATAGCCAACGACCTTAGGAAAATCGAGACCAATGTCCAGATTCTTAGGAACGAGAAGGATAACAAGGCCAAGGAGAACGCAAAGAAGGTGACCATTGAGGTGACTCTTTTATGTTCTCACACCCAATTACCCTCTTTGTTATTACAGAAAAAGTTCAGCCTTGCATCAATCGTATACTTCACTACGTTGGCGGTGGGATTCTCATGCGCCTGGTTCTGGTGGTGGAGCAAGTTCCAAGCAGCTCCCCGTTTGGAGAGGATCTCCGTTCAGACTTAAAAGTATAAACCATAACGAAGCATTTAATAGTTGCATTCCCAGTTTCTCATAGAGCATAAGTTCAACGTTGTTCGAATTTACGTATTTTTTGGTTAAGCTTTCCGTATGAATCTCAAGCTGTACTGCCCAACATGAATAGTCACAAAAAGAGGTATTAAAACACTAAATATTTACTTCCGTTTATTGCTTTAAGTTAAGTTCTTCGGAGAGAAGAAGAAAGCCCAAGTGCACATATGTATCCACGTGCTCGGGGAACTCCCAGAAAGTCGTGTAGGCTATCAGTTGGCTCCTTTCGATCGCGTGGGCAATGTTTTCTACAAAAAATAATTAATTAAAAATAATTTAACCCGATATGCATTTTTTATTGCATCCTCACCCGCCACATCCTTTTTAATCAAGGCCTCCTGTTCGTATCTCTCCGCTAGTTCTTTGGTGAAAGCCACAAACTGTGGCAGCCTCCAGGATCTATAGAATATCGTATCCCCTGCAGCACCAGGCAATTTGGAAATGGCTGTCAGTTGCCGAAGAATCTCTCTTGTGTTATTAGCTATATCGCCGAAAATCGAGGCTATGATGGCCAACTTGTTGCAGGGCAGGATCAGGTCATCCGGATAGGTTTTACTCCTCTCGTCCTCGCTTTTGTCCAAGCTCTTGGTCTTCTTTGCTTCAATGGCATAGCAAATGGCGGTGCCGCGCTGCTGGGCCAGCTGCCATTTGGCGTAGTTGTCCTGCAGTTGCTTGGTTAGGCTGTCCAGACGCGTTTTGCAGGTGGCCAAGGTTGAATCGTGGCTTGTGGTCGGCGATTGCTGGCGGGGACTGTCGAGGTCTGTAAATGTGTGATTGTATTTAGACCCCAAATAATATTTTTAGGTAACTTACATCGCACTGGTGTCAGAGATACGTTTAAATTGGCTTCACAGGGCTTCTGCGGTGTTTTATTAGCTTTGGTCATTTTGTAAACAATGTGAAACCAGTGTTGCACACCTTATTAAGTATTTTTCAACACAGCGAAAAATAAAATCGATAGGTTATGAAAAATCTCGATAGTCTCCAGAAATATCGATGCTTTCCCACCTCTACCATGTTAAGCTCGTTTTGAAAAGCTTTCCAACACTCCCAACACAAAACTGCCGGTAATTGTCTAGACAACAATTTTCGATCTGAGTTCATTTTCCTTTGAAATTTTATTTGGAACGCAGTAAAATCCAAATTACTAAAAACCAGAAAATGTCGACCTGGACACCACTCGAATCCAACCCGGAGGTGAGCATACAAAATAATGATCTATTTTCGCCATTTTCGCCAATGGTTGTTGTTGCAAATATGTATGTTCGACTCCTTGGAATTGTAATTAAAGGCTAAAGACGCCATTTTTTTGCCCATTCCTAGGTGCTGACCAAGTACATACATAAGCTGGGCGTGTCGCCAGCCTGGTCGGTGACTGACGTCATCGGACTGGACGAGGATACACTGGAATGGATTCCGCGTCCGGTGAAGGCCTTCATTTTGCTCTTTCCCTGCAGCGAAACTGTAAGTTGTACCTTGTATGAATTGGCTGTTTTTTCGCTAAGTAAGATGTATTTTTTTTACAGTATGAGAAGCATCGCGCCGAGGAGCATGAGCGCATCAAGGAGGTGAAGGAGGAGCATCCCTCCAATCTCTTCTACATGCGCCAGTTCACCCACAACGCCTGTGGCACCGTGGCCCTTATCCATAGCGTGGCCAACAATAAGGAGTGGGTTTTCTTTAGTTTTGTATAAAAAACAAAAAATGCAAACGTTCGTTTCTTCCAGAGTCGATATTGACACTGGAGTTTTGAAGAGCTTCCTGGAGAAGACAGCCTCGCTAACCCCGGAGGAACGTGGCCAGGCTTTGGAGACCGACAAGGACTTCACCGCTGATCATCAGGCCTTGGCTCAGGAGGGTCAGACCAATGCCTCCGAGCACGAGACGGTGATCCATCACTTTATCGCCCTGGTGAACATTGAAGGCACCCTGTACGAGCTGGACGGACGCAAGTCCTTCCCAATTAAGCATGGCGCCACCTCGGAAGAGAGCTTTGTGAAGGACGCCGCCAAGGTCTGCAAAGAGTTCATGGCTCGCGATCCCAACGAGGTGCGCTTCACTGTCTTGGCCTTGACTGCTGCGCAGGATTAGGCTGGATCTCAAATCTCATAACAGTCCCACCACGATCTTTGGTCTACCAGAAAACATACATTTAAAACCTATATACATATATATGATATTTATAGGGCCGAACAGGTGAACGAAGCCCCGCCTTTTGGCTGCCAGGAAGCCAACAGTTTACGCATATTTATTTCGCTTTCGAGCCAAAGCCACAAATGTATTGGGAACATATTTAATTTGTTATTAAAGAGTGCACTCGAGCTTGATGCTAAGCTTATACCGAATATGCGTTATGTGGATTCTTTGCTTGGGAATTTTTTGGGGTAATCAAACAATTGATAATTCCTTTGTTCTTAATTCAAATTATCTCCCCTTTTGGCCACCCCTGTGTTGTAGAACAGCTGATAACGCTGTGGCCTCCAGTGCGCATGCCCCTGGCAATTGGACATGCTCCACGTAGACGCTTGACAGCTGTCCCCACCCCAAGCAGCGCTTCCTATTAACAAAAGTAAACCAGGTTTTTCTTTTCTCTCCAGCCAGCTGACAAAACGCAATTGCCAGGAATACTTAACGCTGGACAGGGACTACAGCAAAGCTCTATATCCAGCCCAGAACCCTCCAGGAGTGCCGACCATCGAGTTGATGCCGAGTAGGAGGGGCAACGGTGCAGGCAAGAGCGAGTGGAGGAGTGCTGGCCAGGATGCGGCTGCTCAAGGAACTGATGCGTGTGGCCACACAACATCGTGCCTTCTACTGTTATGTGCTGCTCAGCGTTTGGATATTCCTGCTCATAGCGGGTAAGTGTAACATCTTAAATATTTATTAAAAAAAAAGACAATCTTTTAATTAATAAACTCCCTTTCACCTTCCAGGAATGTATCGTTATATGGGCAATGTTGAGAGCATAACCGGTGGTGGCTCTGTTTTTGGTCCAAGCTCCTCTGGCACCGTCAGCAGTTCCTTAGGTGGCGGCGAAGGCGCCCCAGCGAAAGCCTCCTCCACCGCCCAGAGATTCGCCAAGTACAGAGAGCGCTGTGCTCCGCTCTCACAGCTCCAGCGTTTCGATGATGGTGGCCTCTTGGAGGGTTGGAAGCTTCAGGGCGTGCTCCTGGTCATCCGACACGGAGATCGTGGGCCCATTTCCCATGTCCGTAGTGCTGGCATCAATTGCGGAGTGACTGGTGGCACAGATAACCTGGTCAATAGGTGAGCTACACTACCGCAAGGGAGTAGCTATTAATTTTTAAAATTTTTCTTTTCAGATATCGCAGCTTTCTTTACAATTCGAGCAGCTCTGCCTCCGGTTCGAATCACATGTACTGGAACAAGGTGGGGCCATTCCATGGGTTTCCCCTTCTGCCGGCCACGGAGCGCGGCTGTCCGCTGGGACAGCTCACCTACAAGTGAGTGGGATAAGCCAGAAGGAAGCCTGTAACAAAACACCTTCTTTTTAATTTCCGCCAGGGGCATCTCTCAGTTGCTCCACGTCGGCGAGATCATGCATCAGGTGTACGCCCATGCCTTAGGCCTCCTACTTAAGCCAAATCCAAACCGTGCTTCGGTGGAAACAACGCCACACACGCTGTTAAATTCGGACGAAGTGGTGGTCTTTACCACACGCTATCGGCGCACCTTCCAATCCGCCCTGGCCATGTTGTTCTCCCTGCTGCCGGCGGACAAGTGGCTGGCTCTGAATGTCCGCGAATCGCACAGCATGGCTTTCTGCTTCAGCGAGTGCAGTTGTCCCCAGTCCGCGTTGCTCCGGAAGCGATTGGACGCGATGATGGATAAACAGCTCCTGAAGCGTAACGATGTCCTGGGCGTGATGCAGTGGATCGGCGGTACCATACTGCAGCACACGCCCAATGGAATAAGCAATCCCTTTGAGGTGGTGGATGCCTTGCTGACGGTTCTATGCCACGATGCTGCCTTGCCATGTCGGAGGAAAAAACTGCCTGTCACACCAAAGCCGGGCAAGAAGAACTCCAATCAGGAGCTGGTGGATGTGATCAATATAGATCAGGATGAAACGGCCGCCAATCTGTTGCAGGTAATAATGGGGACCATAAGGTATATGCTTCCCAAAAAATGTTTATATTTATTTTCGAAACAAATTCAGGAGGCACAAGGCCAGATGGAGCCCGATTCCCCAGAGGCAGAGAACGGAAATCCCCTGCTGCAGGCAGACGAATCCCCCCAAGAGGGCTGCGTGGAACCCGCCCATGTGGACACCCTAATGTCGTTTGCCGACGAGATTTCCCAACGCTCCGCTGGCCACTCGTACTACAAACTATCCGGCTTGCTCCGTTCCTATGGCATGATCCGTCACATTGTCAGCTATATGCTCAAGATGATCTCCGGGGATAGAACGAAGTTTGTGCTGTATTCCGGACACGATTGCACCCTGCAATATCTGACAGCCGCCCTGGGCATCATCAGTCCCAGCCAGGGTAAGACTATAGCGTATGCCTCTAGGTTGGCATTCGAGGTCTACCGGAGCGAGGCGCACACGGATTACTATTTCCGTGTGGTGTACAACGGCAGAGATGTGACCCAGCAGATCGATTTCTGCGAGGGCGGCAAGAGCCTGAGGGTGACCAGGGACTCTAGGGGGAATAAGGCCGACCTGTGTCCCATTGAGAACATTATACGCTTCCTGCACGAGGACTACTTTAGTCCACTGAATGCCACCAATTTTAAAGAAGCCTGCGGAGCTGTCAATCCCCCCAAAGCCGGCGAGTTCTAACGGAGAAAGGGGAACCCCTTTAAAATCTGTGATAAGTAGTTAAGATGCCACCCGCGAAAAACAAGGAGAAGTAGGATCTCGATTATCCTTCACACGACCGCTTTTTAGCGATGTTATCTCTGTTACTTAAGTCGCAAATTGGTTTACTTGAGTTTTTCAACTTGTTGATCCACAAATCGCAATCGATACATATCAATGGAGCACTTGTTAGCTTTTTAGGAACCAAAACATCTTTTAGAACGTAAGAGTAAACAAATCGTAAACATATCAACCAACTTTTAAACGAATTAAAAAGAAGAAATCCTTCCGCGAATTGTAGACATTTTCAAGTTTATGAAAATTGCATATTTTTACGCATTCCAAATAAAACATTCTTTTGAAAATCATAAGAATCTAATATCAAAGGTCATAAAAATTTTAGGATGATGATAATGACCATATAACGCTCGTAGGGAGTTACTCATCTTAAAGCTTATATAACCTTTGGTAATATGTATTTAGTTTATAAGAAAAAGTCTTAAGAGAAATGTAAACATATCAAGAAGTTACACATCCACTTTACAAATTAAAAAATTAAATTACTTAAGTCTCAAATCTTGAAGCCTATATACATTTTATTGGTGGATTATAACAAGGATTCGACTAGAAATTACCTTTACAAATGTAATAAAGTTTTGAAATAAATGTTCTAAAATTAGCATAATTTTAAAATTATTAGCTCGGGTGGAATCAATCAGGTATATATTATTTTTAAGTATTTTTATTTAGAGTAAGCGACTTGTTGAGACCCATCTTTAAATGATCTAGTTCGTCCAGGCTCTGCATCGGTCCCTAACAATTTATCCAAGGTCACAGCTGATAAGTGCTTTATCTGCTTGAAGATCTCATATTTGGGTTCGGTTAGTCTAAGCCGATGAGCATTGACATCGCATGTGTTTTGTGTTTATTGTTTTGCCGGAATGCACGTGGTAAATTTTTACAATTATAATAGGGTCTAAACTGAGCCAACAATGTGAATGTATTAATTACTTGTGACTCTTACCTCGGTTAGTGGAGAGTTTGCTCGAGCAGGTGTAAAAGTGGCCTTTGGATCTCTCACCCACCTTTGGAGACTACAACCTAAGTCTCTGCTTTCCAAAATAAGCTTGAGTATTCTCATAAACCTCTCAGTGAACTAGTGGTTTTCTCGGACTGCAAGTCGAAGTAATATCATTTTTACCCAGCTCTGCTGTATATAATTTATAGATTTACTATATCTAACACGTTTAGATAATTGTTACGATCTGGAATCGGTGTTGATAAGACTCTTTGCAGTTTATATATCTCAGATAACTAACTAACAATAAGGTTAAACAACCAAAATCTCAGTTTCATGTACAATCTAAAGAGCTTTCACCATTAGTCTAGAAGACGTTGTCAGGAATGGACAGTTTCAGGTTTGGCATTGTCGACTATGTCGTGTTCCTTGGCACGACCATTTTATCCATTGGTATAGGAGTGTATTACGGTTGGATAAAGTGAGTAGATTCCACTTATGCTAAGGTAAGCTTAGTTCTTCTAAGACCTATAAAATCCACTTTATAGAAAAACCAAGAGAAATACGGCAACATGTACTCCAAGTGCTCCTTCAGGAATCAAATCAAAGCGGGATTTGGGTTCAGAAAAGATGAACGAATATCTGATGGGATCTCGCAATCTGAAAGTGCTTCCCGTAGCTATGAGTCTAATAGCCAGGTGAGACTTAAATATTATTATTAAAATAATAAATCATTTTAAGCTCATTTTGTTATGTTAATTTATAGCTATATTTCGGGCGTTTCTATTCTTGGCACGCCTTCAGAAATCTATAATTACGGCACACAATATTGTCTTATTGTCATACCAATTATTGTCCATGGATTGATTGTTTCATATATCTATTTGCCCGTGTTTTCCACTCTTCAGGTTGGCTCATCATTCGAGGTAGGTCGAAAAATCTCAAAATAATATATTATAATCAATTATTATAATACTTTACATAGTACCTTGAGATGCGTTTTCATTCGAGTATACGAAGCATAGCCTCTATTATTTTCGTGTCAAATGTGGTAAGCTAAGTTTATACATTTGAAATGAAAGTTCATTTATTAATAAGGTTTTTTTAGGCCTTATATTTACCCTTTCTGGTCTACTTACCTGCTTTGGCTTTGAATCAGGGTAAGTTTTAGCTCAACTATAAATTTAAAACAACTTGTCTAATTTTTATTTTTACAGTATCAGGCCTCAATATGTATATAATAGAAGTATTAATTATTGTGGTGTGCGTTGTATACACGATTTTGGTAAGAGATTTTAATTTATTAATTATTAACTTAATACTACCTTTCTTTCTTTAGTTTGTAATGCTTTAAATTATCTCTCTTAAGGGCGGCCTAAAGGCTGTGGTCCACACAGATGTCTGGCAGGTGTTGATCATGTTTATCTCCGTCTTGGTTGTGGCTATTCTGGCCACTTGCTACATCGAGGACTTGGCGGCGTTCTGGCAAGGATTAGAGCAGGGAGGACGTCTAATAATTGCCAACATTAGTCCCTCCCCTTACGACCGTCAAACAGTTTGGAGCGTTCTCATCGGCGGCGTATTTTACTGGACTTCAACGAACGCGATATCCCCCACCATGGTTCATCGGTACATGTCCCTTCCCTCGCTCAATAAGGCCAGAGCAGCCATCGGCATATTCAGCGTTGGAACTGCCCTCTTTATCTTTATTCTTTGCTTCTTGGGAGTGTTGATTTTTCACACATTCCAGGACTGCGATCCATTGAGTGCGGGAATGATCCTGGTGGGTAAACAGCTTTGGAGCCACAAAAATCCTTTTTAACATTTGTCTATCTGGCCAGGATGATGATCAACTGATGCCCCTCTTTGTGATCAAGATTGCGGGTCATATCTACGGCATGCCCGGCCTCTTTATAGCCGGTATATTCGGAGCTGGCCTAAGTTCCCTGTCGGTGTACTTCAACTCCACATCGCTGGTGATCCTCGAGGATATAGTGCGTGGCTGCTTTAAAATGCAACCCGGCGAAAGAGCCTCCACAATTTTGGTGAAATCCAGCATCGTTGTGCTGGGTGTTCTGGCTTTTGCTCTGGTCTTCCTCCTCGAGCAGGCAAGTGGTGTCTTGAGCATCTGGACCTCAGTGGCGGCCATTGCATCGGGAGCTACATTTGGAATTTTTACCCTCGGAATGCTGGTTCCCTGGGCAAATACCATAGGCACAGCAGTGGGAGCAATAGCCGGGTTCCTCCTTTCGGGTTGGATAACTTTTGGAATGCAGATCACAGCCGCAGCAGGACAACTAAACTCCCAGAAACTTCCCGTCTCCGTAAGAGGTTGTACGGGAAATGTGACGCTTCCGGAAAATATTTGGAGGGACGAGGATCTGGTGTTTCCTCTGTACCGGTTGTCCTACCTTTGGGTGACCCCCGTCGGAGTGCTTACGTCCATCATTGTGGGCTCTCTGGTCTCCCTGGTGACCAAACCCACAGATATAAAGACTGTCAATCCGGATTTAATATCGCCAGTTATTTACAGGTACAAAGCTAATTTTAAATCCGACACTAAACGTGCAGATATTATATATATCCCTCTCATTTTAGGTTCCTTCCAAAGGACTGCTTCAAACGTTTCAATATTGATGCTGAGGGGCGCGCTGATCTCGATAATAGGATATAAAATATTTGTTTCTTTCGTACTATTCACTTTTGTTATTTTGATAATATTAAAGAATACTTTACTAAGTATTAATCATTATTTTTTCTTAATATGGCCTACACACAACAATTTCTATTATTTTGTAACTCATGAAAGCCTGCACCAATAACTAAAGACTAAAAGTAAAAACGTATTTCTTATCTATGAATTTACCAGACAAAGTAAATATTAAGGTAAATATTTCTACGACTTAATGAACAATACAAATGGGTAAAGGTAAATGTTACGGTTTTGGAAATGTGTTGGATAAAGTCATAGCCACCTTAGTCTAGAAAAAGTCGTTGGGAATGGATAGCTATCGACTTGCCATTGGCGAATTTATTTTTATTAGTTTTTTTTTCATATAAAAAATCTAATGATTTGCATTTTAGATTCCTGCCAAAAGAGTGACTAAGCGTCGCAATCTGGAGCTCCCAAATTTGGAATAAAACATAATACATATGGTTTCAATCCGTCAGATACTGGGATCAGATACTGGGGACCCACAAGATTTCAGTGTTACGTTTTTGCCATAAGCCTGTTTAATAAACCAGTTTAACCTAAAATTCCTAAAATCATTTTTGAAAGAAGATTTTACAGAAAGACTTTTTTGACAAGAAATGAATTTAAAAACTTTTAAATATTATTTTTATTTATTTATATGCATGTATATAAACAAGTTTACAAATGTTTAATATCAAAAGTAAAATCTTAAACTTTTTCTTTTATTAATTTTTTTATGCACAAAAACTAAAGAACATTATTTGTAAACATTAACGTTAAACTACTCTCCTCGACCTTGAAGCTCCAACTGAGCTCCAAAGAGAGAACGACCGCCAATGCATTTGCCAACTTTTTTTCTGCCTCTGCTGCAGCGCTGCTTTGGCATGGGTGTGAGTGCCCGCTCTCGCACACAAACAAGAAAAGCGCATCATCAACAAGAATGATAAAGCAAACGAGAGCAAAGACCCCGCCAAAAGCCGGACAAATAACAACAAATAAAAAAAAACAAAAGCGGGGAGTGGAGTCATTACTGCCTGTGGGAAAGAGGGGCACAGCAGTAAATGGGGAGCCAAGCGCGCAAGTATAGCGCACACACTCGCACACACAGAAACACACAAAAAGGGGGGCGAGAGAGCGCGAGTGGAAGGGGGCATCGCGCAATGAGCGCTTGTACGTACTGAGCATACAGCGTAATGTAAAATCGTCGCTCTCCACGAAACTGAGAGCCTGTTGGCATTCAGTACATTTTGTTACTTTTGTGCACGCAGCTCGCATTTTGGAGGAACACTCGGGGAAAAAGGCCGGAAAAAAAGCCCGGAGCGGAACTCGCAAGGGGAATATACAATACACCGCTCAGCCAGGAGAAGTTGGAGTTGTAATGGGCACTCCTCTCTCTCTGGCTCCTTCTTTGATTTTGTGTGCAGCCCCCATTGAAATCCTTTGAAAAAATCAGCGTACATATGTGTCGTAATGGAACCCTAGGGCAATCTTCGCTCGCATGGTGCATGGTTGTGTTACATTGGGAAAAGGAGCCCAGATTTCGCAGCCGCGCGATGCACTTGCAAAAGCCCCATCGTGAGAGAGAGAGGAGAGTGAGCGAGAGCACCAAAAGTGGGCGGAGCAGGAGCGCCCACCGATTTTTTGCAGTCGCTGAGTCTCCTCGCAAATCTCGATACAATGTTAATGTGCACCAATACCAGTGCAGCCGCCGCATCAGCGGGCGGAGTGCACAGATGAATGACGAATGCTGCTGCGTTTGCTGCACGCCGCTGAGTGCGCCTTCGTCTTCTGGGCTGTTTTCGTGTTTTGGCGTGTGGGGGCACAGTTTTGCAGCTTGCAATCCGATGCACTCGCTCTTGCACTGCCCCCCATTCCGTACCTCCTTCCCTCACTTCCTCTCAGCTGACTGTTTTCTTGTCTGAGAGACCCTATATCTGTCTTTTTCTCGCTCAGCGCTGCATTCACACATGTGCCATGCACTTGCACAGTGGACTCGATTCACTAAGACAATAAAAAAAAAATATAAAATTGTACTAACAATTAATTCATTGTTGATTAATAAACATAAATTAAGAAATTTACCCTAAGAAAATGCTAAGCTGAGGTCTCCAAATTAAAGTTATTTGTACAGCTCGAAATGCATTTTAGTTCCATTCACCCCATCTGTGTCCCACTGTAAGTAAACTGCATTGCTCTTTTGCTCTTCAGTCCAATTGTCTTTGTCCCGCTTGCTCGCTTTGAAAAAAGGCAACTAAACAGCACGAGGAGGTGTCTTCTCGCTTGCTCTCTTTTTTTACCCCTCTTCCGCCCCCACCTCGCTCAGACGGTCGGTTGTACTGTGCATTTTTATTTCGTTACACAATTCCGGAGCCGAGAAATCGCTGGCTGCATCGGTGCTGCGCCTCTGTTACAAAATATTGACGAAGAAAAATCATACAACGTTTTTTTTCAAACCTTTTTTTTTCAACCATTTTTCATCGGTGCAACGCCAGCGAAATGTGATTTTTAGCCCGAGATTTGAAGAGCCGGGGTGCTTCTATTAAAAGGGGCAGTCGGGTTTTCTATGCGGCTGCTTGTCAGCCCGATGGGGTTTTCCATTTTGGGGAAAAACTGTGGGCAGGATTTTTCCTAGGCGCCAAATAGATGCAACCAGTTGGAGTTGCACAGGTGTGTTGCATGTGCAGCGGTGCTGGTGCCGCTCGATGCCGGTGGTTCGGGCTGCCGCTTGGAGAGATCGTCTAACAGAAAAGCAAAAACCGAAAGCCGAAAGAGTTTTCCCAGCAACTGCATTCGGAACTAGGCTCGCCGCCGACTAGGCTTCGTTTCTGTTTCGGTCCCACAGAGCTCTTCGTCGGCAGGCGGAGCACAGATGGCCGAGCATCGGCAGATGCATTTTTCGCTGCACTCGATGCACTTTTCAAATGTGCGAGTACTAGTGCACTGGGAGGGGGGCCACACATTACAGTTTTCCAAGCTGGCAAGGCAGAAGGGGCGGCGATAGGAGCCCTAGCCCAGCCCCCTCCCCCTTGACCACCTCATCTAGCCCAGCTCTTGCTCTTTGCTCTCAGAGAGGGAGAGTACAGTCGTAATATGGGTGTGAGTGAGATAAGTGCAGCGACGTGCACATAGAAGAAATTGCGATGACGTTGGCGTAATTGCAACACAAAGCCAAAGAACAAAGATGGAAGGGGAGTATAAAAGGAAGAAGATAAACAATGCACGGAAACAAGAAATATTTCAATTTCGTTATTTAATAACTTTGGAAACTTTTTCACTTGTGACTACAGGCCATAAAAGCACATCGAGGGAATATAAAGTAAATATTAAATAGACAATTTCTTTCCTATTTTCTAAAAGGTAAATAAAATAATTGTTATTTGAATTTATTAGTACCACTAACTTAGTGAGTTATAAATTCTTAAAAAATGTCATCGTAATCTTACATCTTCTTAAAAACCTAAACCCAGATAATATTAAAACCAAATCATGTGGCTATCGATAAGACTCTCTCATTCTCTCATTTGTAGGAGCAAAGAACGAGTGAAGAGCGGGAGCGATTTTACGGTGCAATGCACTGACCGCGGGTACATTGGCCCCACTCTCGCACACAAACAACCACAACAAAAAGCAATAACAACAAGCTGTGCGACCTTCCTTCTCTACAGCCTACCTCCGTCTCGCTCTTTGTCTTGTGCCGTTCGACGTTCGCCGTTCGCCGTTACGTGTTACGTATACGACTTTCGTATTCTGATCGCCTGTTCCATTAACATGGCATGACGCAAACTCCACCGAGAACGTACATTTCGGACCCACAAAGCGCCTCCAACAGATTCGAGTGGATCCCAAAAGGCAGGAGAGATGAACATATGTGGCAGGGGATCCCCGCTTTCCGGGGCAACACCTTAACAGCGATGCGCATAGAAAATCATTAGAAGTTACCCAAGAGCTACCAAGTTGTCATAGAAATAGCAAAAGTCTGGACGCAACTCTGGAGCCGAGCTGGGAGCCCGAGCCCGCCCCACAAAGGGGTTTCGAGTGGAGGAGCATGGGATTGGGTTTCAGGTTCTGGCTTCGGTTCGGGATTGGTTTCTTCTGAGCGCGGCGGATTGGGTTGGGTTCCGTTCCTCCTCTACACGCTAACATCGATTGGGGGGCCGTGGTTGTTGGGGGCTGTAAAATTAACATAACAAAAAAGGGAACACTTGTCGTCGTCCCTCCACATTTACCATTTTCCCCATTATAATTTCACATTTTTATAGCGCAGTTTCTTGGAGCCTGTTCGATTATATTTTAAGCACACAAACGTCGTTCGGGCCACAGAAATGGCCCAAGGTATCATTATCCCGGGCAATGGATTTTGTGGTTTCTAGCCACTTTCTCGACTCGGCGGGGCACGCCTTCTAAAATTATAATTTATTATTATTATATTTCGTTTGCTTAATTGCACCAGGAAAACAGAAGTAATCGCGCACCACGAACCGCGGAGCAAAAGCCGCCGAATCCACACCGACGTGCATTCAAGCCACAGCGACGGAAACAGGCCACCATCCTCGTTCAGACCATGGCCAGAAAGCCACTTTCCATTACCACTTCGATCGCGCACAAGAAGAAATAATCTATTCGATAGATTTCATTTGATTTTATAGATTTTTTTCTCTGATTGGTTTTATTAGTGTTCATCAAGGGAACTCTACTTCTTAGAAATATTAAAATTAAAATCTAAAAATGTTAAACTGAAATAATTTAATTTTTAATTTAATTTAAAACCCTTAGAAATGTAAAAACACTCTTATTTACTTACCCCATTTATTCCACTTATAAGGTTTTTATTGACTCATTGTCTCACCAATTCAAATACATTTCTCCCAGTGCATTTCCCCAGCCACCCCGCGGAACCACTGACTGCTCTCTGTTTACTGATTTCTGCGCTTCGTTGTGCTGTCTCTTGTTTGGGCAAAAAATCGAAAAAGATGGCTACTAGCAGGGCGGGCTAACAGAAACCATAGCAGAGTGGAGCAGAGGCGCACATGGGAGCATTTCCCCACCTCCTCGCCAGCTGGGGAAGATGGGGAAGATGAACTCTCACTGGCAAGAAGAGGGATTAGATAGAGACGGCGGTATGCAAGCTGGTGAGGGGCTCCTCCACAACACCGTTTTATAGCCCCCACTCGGCCGAGACCTTCTCAAGGTCCAATTGTTCCCCAATCGGTGGAGCCTCCACGGTTTTTAGTCGCAGCGCACACACGCGGACATGGGGAAGTCTTGACTATCGTAGCAGGCGACCAGAAGTCCGCGGACAGGTGCACACACACAGTGGGGAGGGTGGAAAAATCCGATTATCGCGCATTCCAATTGTTCACTCTCGGTTTGTTTGGGTTTGTTTCGTCGCGTATCAGTCAAATGAGCTGCCGCTGGCGCTGCCTCGCTCGTTCCGCTATTCAGCGCGCTCGGTTACGTCACGCCAACACCAAGTCCGGTGGTGATTTTGTCAGGGGGTTTGCAGGGGAACCAGGACGGGTATCTTATACTATATGGTCTAAGTTTTGGGGTACGAAAAGGCGGCGCGTAGATCGTAAAACTGTGTGGGATTTCTTAACGGTAAGATTCGGGCTTAGCACAGGCGTTGAAATAAGATCTTAAAGTTCTATATTTACATAATATGGAACATTAAACATTTTCTATATTCATGAACATATGTATGTATATGTACATTGTACCGAAAAATTTTAAACAGCTTGATTTA
>JAEIIJ010004775.1:0-14401 GCA_018904815.1 Drosophila ogumai
TATCAACTAGAAGTATTTTTGGCCGCGTCTCCATACAAGCCCAACCACTGTGCATTGGCGGCCTCCCTCTCCATAAAGTGCGTGCGTGGCTGCGTGATCGAAAGTTTTTGTCTATATTCGTACAATTTATCTAACTTTTATGGCAGCCACAGCAGCAGCAGCAGCAGCGCGGCAACAACAAACGTTTTCCTGCTTTTGGCCAGAAATTAATTGCAAAACTGTTTGGTGTCTACCATATATATATATCTAAAGCGAACTGAACTGTCAGATATGTATATGCACAGGAAAGAAAATAGTTCTTAAAGTGTTTTTTTAGTTTTAAAGAATAAAAATAAATATATAAATTATTTTTGAATATATATAACCTGTATTATGATGATAGTTTCTTAATTTCTGTAAGATAATAAATTACCTAATTAAGTGGAAATTAAACACCGATTTCTGCCAGTGCTTAAACTATATGTGTGAGTTTGGTGGCTTGTTTTTTGGCCATGGCAGGCCAATCACAATGAGCGCTCGTTCGCCTGCCACTTGAACAACATAAAACTGATTGCGAAAATCTGTCCCGCGCAACCCTCTCCAAAGAAGGGGCAAAAAATTTGTCTGCCGAGGGGCGGGGCAGGGGGGACGAAGGGTCTATTTGGTGCCAGCACAGTCCTTTGTTCATCAATTCGAGGCTGCTGCGCTTGTCGTGCCCATTGTTGACACGTTTAAGTGCCGTTTGCTTTTATCAGCACTGTCCATATCGACAGGGGACAGGACAGGGACAGTCGCCGGTCGACGACAGGCGATGAGCGGCCAGCAACCTGCATACAGCATTTTTATAACATTTTTAATTGTTTTTGTCGACTCTGTGAATCGTGCAAACTCCGCTGTACCATCAATTTAATGGCATTTTCGCGTGAGTCGCGCCAAAAAACGAGAAACCAGTGGCCCAAGGAAATCAAAGCCAGGCAAAGGCGAAAACACTCTGTGGGAGTTGAATTGTTGGTCCTTGGATTCCTGAATGCTTGGTCCTTCGGATGCTTGGTCCTCAGTCGGTCAATTAATGAAGATACCGGTTTTATGATGAGCGGTGACAAGTCGTGTTGAAAATGGAGGCGCATTACACGCCCATTGGTGGCGTGTTTATGGCGCCGTAAAATTTCCGCTCCACATAAAATGTTGCATAGTTTTTGGCTCGCTAAGCGGATGTCATTAATTGCGCATTAGTTTTGTTTTCTGTTCTCCGTGGGCCGTGTGAATTTCGCTTTCGCGAATCAAAGGGAATTCGAGTGCAAACGAGGCGTATGCGCAATCTAATTTGCCATTTGCGTTATTGGGCGTGTGGGGTGAGAGAGTGTATATCTGGGTGCGGATGGATGTAAGTGCGGGTCCTCGAGCTGATGAGTTGGCGGTGCTCGTACTTGAATCGCTGCTCGACTGACTTAACTTGATTCTCTGACTGCGTATGTGATTAGGATTTAAGTTCCGCCAAATGCCGACTGCCGCCCGTCGAGCAGCCAACAAAGTTTCGGCCTGGACAAGCGCTCGAGGCAGCGGCAAATAATAGTATATTATTATTATTATTATTATAATATTTTGCAGCAGCTCCGGCAGCTGCCACGCCCAGCAGCTCAAGCTCACGTACACGCCCAACCGTTTCAACAAAGCGGCTGAAAGAGCGAGTTGCCTGAACTGAAAAAAAAAGGTAGAAGAAAAAGAATAAGAAGGGAAAATAAATGATGACAGATAAAATGTAAAGTTTAAGGCTTAAAAATCACCTTTTAAGTGTATTAGCTATAAAATAAATAACTCAATAATGGTCACAAATTCTTATTATCCTGAAACTAAATTTGTAACAATTTCTTATTTATAAAGTGTCAACTCACATTAGTTTTTCTTCGTGTACCGGAGTTTGACTGACGCAGAGTCATCAGGCTTCTGACTTAACAACTTTGCAATGACAAGTTTCGCAGTCTCGCTTTGAGAGCGCCTTTTACTCTGAATACTTTGTCAAGTTTTTGCTCCAGGACCCCCAGCACCCAGCACCCAGCACCCAGCAGCTCAGCTCATTGTCGTTGTCATCAGCAGCACTTCTGGCGCCTCGCCTCCTGTGCGAATTTCCCGGCTTGCGATTTGCCAAAGTCAGTGCGAAACATGCAAACTAAATTAACTGTTACAAATGTGTGTGCGGGCCAGTGGAGGGAGGTGTGCAAATGATTTTACGGCTGAAAATCGGGCCAGGAAGAAGTTGCACAGATTTTATTTTGCCAGGGCGAAGTATCTATCTTTGTCTAAGTCAATTTTGACATAAAATCAACAATTTGTCACACTTGCTTCATTATCCTGGGAATATTGTGGAGCTCGGACCAGCTCCAGCTCCAGCTCCGGCTCCCATCCGGCAACTTCTTGGTAAATGTTTTGCCAACTTCTTTGAGGACTCAATTTACCCAGCAATTGCCATTCTCCCGGCGTTTCCTCTCTATAACTTGTTCTCTCTCTCTCTCTGTGTCTCCTTGCACACCGCCATCTTGGCACTGCCGCTTGGCATTTCCTGCTTCCGGTCGCCACGTTGTCGTCTTTATGACTGACCCCGCTTTCTTGTCCCTCCATTGTTTCAGTGCCGTACTATATACATTATCTTCTGTCATTCGCCTTTTGTCGTTTGCTCTTGAAATATTTGCGCTTCATTATCATAAAAAATTTATACAAATTGACAGAAATCCAAGTAAATGCATAAATCCGGCCCAGATCTCAAAGTTTTAATTGCGCCGTCTTGGATTTTATGGATGTCAATATATACGCGCCGCATCGTCTGATTTGAGATCCTTTTGCAAATTCATTGTCATCGTCATCAATATGCCAGCTCGTGGCGTGGGGTTTGGAGACAGGAGCCGAAGCAGCAACACGGACATCATTGCGGCCACTCGCTTTTATTGTTATTTCGCCAGGACATCTAAGGGCGGCAAGTGGCGGATTTTGGGGGCGGGATGACTTGATTGAATGCCATTCGTTTGGCAGGTGGCGCTGCTCAAGTTCCTGCTTCGCGGCTCCTGGGCTTCTCCTCGGTCTCCTCATCTCCTCTACTCCCGGTGCCCTGTTGCTGGTGATTTATGTGCGTGCGCGTCTTGACGTCAATTCCGCTTATGAAATTGTCTGTAAATTGGCCTGACATTGATTTCAGCTCGACTGGCTGGCTGGCTGCCATCCATTAGTCATCAGCGTATTGATTGACATATGATAACCGCAAGCGGTTGCCACTCACACAGGGCTTTTATCCTTGCAACAAGCTGCAAGAACACCGAAAACAAAAACCGCAATACGCCCCGCATGCAGCACCGCAAAATATGCTCCAAATTGCATTCAAGCGTTGACACCCATTAGTCGCCGGCAGCGGCCACAAAGGGAAAAACTGGAAAACCAAAACTGTGAGCTGAGAGCTAGAGAACAGAGAACTGCAAACTGCGAACTGAAAACTGAAAACCAAAATGCGAAAAGCGAAGCCCAACAAATGGAAAATGGAAATGTGTAAGGCGGGCAAAAGCAAGGCCTGCACTTGGCATCAATTTTTATATTTTAAGCCACAGGCTGCCTAGCACTTGAGCCGTGAGAACAATGCGATGCCAATGCAGAATGCCAGATTGCAGGAGGCACCGAGCGGAGAACTAAAAAACGAAAAATCCCCCCGAATGCAAAACGAGAAGGATATCCAGTTTGATGCAGCTAGGCCCAAAATCCCAGAGACAAAGTCGCCTCTAACTGCGAGCCGCCTGACTGCCTGACTGCCTGCCAGAGTAACCGAATGAAAATCAGTGCGAAACGTTTTCTGAAATTTTAGCATCCCTTCTCAGTTTCTTCTCAGGCTCCCTTCAGCTTCCTTTTGCGATTTTCCCCAGCAATTGTTGGCTTCCCTGTCGTCGTCCCCTGGCATAGAGTTTCCACTTGCATTTCCATTTTCTATCACTTTGCAAAAAAGCCTGGCGAGCGGATTTATTAGCTAAGCGATGGGATTTGTAACTAATTTGGGAAAATAAGACTACTATATATGAAGTGAAAAATTCTTTTCAAAGTTTTAAATATTATTTTGTAGCATATAAAAAGACAACAAATTATGTAAACTAAAGAGAACTGATTCTAAGATGAATATTAAGTGGCTGAAAATAGTTAAAATTTGCTAAGTATAATAATATTTCGTTTTTGAAATTCTTAGAAATTATGTGGTTTGGAAAAACACTTAAATTTATGAAATGAAATTAAGCGAATAAACTTTGAATAAAAGTGTATGATTTGTTTAAGTTGTATTGAAATTTTTAGCAATATAATAATAATTAAATAAAGACCTTTAGGTTTTGTAGGTATTTTTGTATTTAGATAGATTAATTTTTATTAAGTTCAAACTTTAATTTTTTCTTTGCCCTAAATTGAATTAATAAATTATTTTAGACACATCCTCGACAAGTGTATGCAACACTCGACTTTATTTTGGTTTCGGCTCTTGATTTTGCTTGCTTTTGCCTGGGTGTTGGAGTGCGTGCTTTTGGCGTTTATGTCAAATGCAGAATTTCCGTTTCATACTTTCTGCACTTGCTGTTTATTGTTTGCCCTCGGTGCGCAGCTCGGCGCTCTTTGTAGTTGCGTGGCTGTGTGGATATATGGCGATATAACTGCACGGTCGGGCCTGTATTTGTATCTATATCTGGGTGTTTGCTTTGGGCGCATATCTGTGTGCTGGCTTGTAGGAGTATTTTATAACTTGTTGGCTTAACTTGCACAGAATTTCGTCTGTTTTGTTTGGCCATGTGCTATGTGCAACCCTTTCCTCCCTGGAAAAGTGTTTGTGTCTGTGGTTGCGCTTAGTTTGGCAATTGTTTTCGAGAAATTCCTTAAGCTGCAAAATGTTTGTTATCAAACAATTTTTTGTGGCTTTTCCATGGGCGTCACCTCACCCTGCTTTCCCTCCACTAATTAGAACGATGCCGGGGCTGGAGTTTCACTTCTAATTAGTTTGATTTTAATGGGCAGAGTTGCCACAGCGGCTGTCTGGAGTTCTCGACAATAATTGAAACTATTGCGGTGGCTGGAGGCACTTCAGTTCATTTGCATATGAAGCCGTGTGCTTACAATTTATGGTTTTTGCCATTTAACAAAATACGAAATTAAATGTCTGGGATAAAATAATTGAAAAGCCCAGCAGCCAGGAAAACTTGCAGGCGATTAATATAAATATTGCTGTCTCAGATTTACAGATTTCCACACAATGTGAGTGTGGGAATTTCGATTATCAAGTTTTGGCCATATCAATATTTAGACAAGCGTTTGCAATTGATAATTGAAAAGTGTGCGGCCAACGTTACGTATGAGTAATGTACAAAGACGGACCATTGTTTGAGTTGCCCGCTCACAGTGCATGTGCAGCTGAGACTGTGTCTGTGACTGTGCCTGTGTTGGTTCGAGCGGATTTCCGTAGCGTATCTGAAATGAAAATCAAATAGCAAGTGCAAAAACGTGGGTCGGGGAATCTGCAGCAAAAAGAAATTAATTTGTGTGCAAATATTTTAGTTTGTTTTTTTTTTCATTCGCTCTCAAGAGTTGCTGTTGCGTGCAGAGAGGAAAATAAGTATATACTATTACTATTTATTATATTAATAATGTAATCAAAATATTACTATATATTTTATTTTATTAAATCAATGGCATACTACAAAATATTGTTTATAGATATTTTATTCTAGGCAATTAAGCAAGCCTGTTGTTATACCTATAAATGCACTGTTGATTTAAGCTCTTTAATTTGTTTTTATTTATTTTTTCCAGTGCACTTTGCCCCATCTATGTGTGTGCGGTGTTGGCAATTTCAATTTCTTTGCCAAAGTAATGCTTCAACATTTCGCCACGCCGGAGGGCACTCACGTGCCCGGGCGGTCTGCTGATTAAGGAGAACTGCCAGCTGGCAACTCGTCTTGGAATCGCATTTGCAGCAGCGTGCCAGTGGCCGCCACGGCCAAGCAATGCAGCGTGTTCTTGCCAGAACTCCTTGCGAAAACATTAAATTGTATTAGCCTAAAACATTTCATTACCTTCGGACGGCGGCCTTCCAAGCAGGGCAATCAGCTTGAAAAAGCATTTGAAGATTTAAGAAAGTCCGGCAAGGCAGGCGGACTGCAAAACCGGAAGGACTTGAGAGGGAGGAAGAGATAAGCTCGTAGCATACTTTTCAGTGTTACTCGCCCCTGGCGTGCAGCTAATAAAAAGGAAAATATTATGCAACAAGTAAGCAGAAGCAGAAGTATACACAGCTCTCAATAGCTCCCAGGCAGACTGCACCGAGTGGCGCTTTATTAGCTGACCCATCTTCATCTGCCACGCCCCTGCCATGCAGCCCCACTTCCATCCCATCTCATCCATCCAACGCCCACTCATAATCCCGTGTAAAATTGTTTTCAAGCAGCTGAGTGCATTTCATGTTGTCTTGTGCCGCTGCAGGGCAGGACCTCCTCTCTCCTCATTTGTTGGCTCTGCTCCCAAATACACAAAAAAGTGAGTGGGTGGAGAGGGAAATATAAGAATGCAGGATGTGTGCGCCAGTACAGTGAAATAATTTCAATCATGGCACAGTAATTCCCCAGCACACTTGCTGGGACCCAGCGCCGAAGAAAACCACTTGCCCTGCGCCCTCATTTAATTGCCAGAGTGCAGGTGCTCGAGGAGATGAACAGCGGAAGCGGACTATATGTATATATATATTCTAAAGTACCCAGTTAAGTAGCCAGGTACAGTACACAAGGGCTAAGAGCTATATAATACTAAACCTTAAGGGACTAGAGTTAAAATAAAACCAACTCGAAACAGAAAGTGAGGTTCCAATTGAATAGTTTCACTTGAGCAAAACAAAATAAATTTTCAAGAGAGACGTCTAAATGTATAACTCAGATTTAAAATTTAAAATTAATGAAATCTGATAACCCTTGTTTGACTTAATAACTCCTCTATAGTGGCAAAGGGCCCTTTACTAATTTGCTATATTGAGTGCACACAAACTTACTTCCACTAAATAAATTTTAATTTGCTTTAAGAAAGCACGGCTCTGTTCATGCATGCTCAAATTTCACCGACAACCACAAAAAAGGACCAAGAGAGCAGCTGGCAGGCAGGCAGCGGGGGGGCCAAACAGGATATGCCAACACTCGCTATTTATGAGTTAATCAACCATGAACTTTAAAGCCCTCGCTCTGAAATGCAAAAAGGACACCAAAGCCACGAACACTAACCGCACTCCAGACCAAATAATGAATTTGCATTTTCTACAGCTTCTAGGGGCATTTTCCGGCTTGTTGTGCCGCACACATACAAAGTACAGCACGACCACTAACACAACAGAGAAAAACAAATGAAAACCAATTAAAATTTTATGATTATGCAGTTCGCATAGGAGCTAAATTTTCAACGCTTCAATGGCGCCACAAAAACACAAAGTTTTAAGCAAGGTTTTTGTCTGATTGTAATGAATTCGAGTTCTTTGTGTTTCAATTTTCAATTGTGTGCTTAATTCCGCATATAATAAATTATTTATTTGCCAATTTCTTGCATAATGATTAAAGCCATTCTACACAAAGAAAAATATGGAATTTATGGGTTTATAAATTTTTTGTTTTAAATTAAAAAATAAATTATTTATTGTCTTTCACAAGATATAAAAGCTTACAATTTATAAATACGAAATAAAAATCTAACTTAAAGATTAAAGTATTAGATATACTCTGCCCGTATGTTGTTTGTAGTTAACCTTGGCTTGTTCACAAGGTTAAGATAAATCTTTCAGAGCAGCATATTTCATATACATTCTCATTTCTATTTGTTTCGTGAGCAGTTGTTTTCTCAGTGAGGGCTGCGTGAAAGGAATACCTCGGCAGAAACCAAAGGAGGAAGCGACTCGGAGACAAACAGGAAATCAAACGCAAACCGCAGCTGAAAGCCAATACCGATCCGCGGAAATACCCAAGATAAAGACGGACACTGGCAGCGAGAATGGGGAAAAGTAACTGGTGACTGCTGACTGCTGACTGTTGACTGGTGACTGTTGACTGCTGGCTGGTGGCTGACGGTGGCTGATGGTGATGCTGGGTTGCTGGGTGGATGACAGGCAGATTACGTTTCCGTTGCCGCTGACAACCGAAGCCGAAACCGGAAGCCAATGAGCTTCGTATAAATGTATTTACAATACAAAGTGAAAATAAAGTCCTGCCTTCTGACTTGTAAAGTATGCCACTTATACAAACACTTCGTCACACACTTGGGCGAAAAATTGCAAATTAGCAATTGGCCATGTGAAAGTGAAATGAACGGAAACGTGGCCCGAAATGGACCGAAAAGGGACCAGGGCTAAGTAAACAGAGAGCCGCAAAAAAGTTCAGAGCAAAAAAGGATGAAGGTCGAGTATAAATGCGGTCATCAATTAGGGGGCGGGACAGATCGATGCTTGCCCGTAAGGGACAATTTATACACATCTAAGTGCGGCTCACTGGCGCCCAAATAGTGGGAGATTCTAAAAGGGTATCTGCAGTTCGCCCAGTACCCCCGACTTTTAGCCAATTTAAAGTGCAGCCTTAGAGTGGCTAGGCCACATTTGAGGTCCTGCCATATGTGTGACCGGAACCAGCGGCCAACAAGCGGAGCTTAGGCCCCTGGAACTGAAGTTGTTATAGACAGCCACCTCATGCCCGCACTAGGATTAAGGTGGTTCAAAAGTTAATGGTTTTTATAATTTTTTTATTAAATTTTAGTTAAAAAATAAATTATATCTAATGTATTTTGCATACTTTAGTTCTTTATCTCGAAATGATCATTAAAATCTTTTATTCTATACAAAATAAAATCGATTCTCTCTTGGCACACCCTATCCACTGCTCACATAGTTGTGTGCATGTCAATGTGGCTGAGTGTAGGAAATGAGTTTCAAAGTGCTTAAAAGTGGCTGCTGGTGTTTGGCTTTCAGTCCGCTGGCCTGGAGTGTCAGCGTTGCGCTACATTAGATTAAACAGCTTAAGAAGTCAGCCAGTAATGCTAAGACACGCACACATACACACACCTACACACACGCACAAGCGGGAGGAGCGAAATTCATGGGCTAAGCTGTCAACGTGGCGTATGAGCAATGTCGCCTTTCGCTTTCCGCCTCGCCATGGCTTGGCTTGGCCTGGCTTCGGCTCGGCTCGGATGCTGATGCGGTCTTCTTGTGCGATGTGGCAGAAAAATTAGTGACCCTGAATTAAATTGCCATTATTTTCAACTCACTCGAAAAGATGCGCAAAGCACACAGACTCGCACGCTTCGAGAGTATTTGAGCGGCTGCTGAAAAGCGGATTTAATATGAAAATTCCGCATTACGAGTTGTTTGTCGTTTCACTTTGTGTACTGCAAATACATATGCACAAGCAATTGCCCCGCGTGTGTGTGTGTGTGTGTGTGTGTGCGATTGAAATTCAATTACTTGTGTCCCTTTTTGCTGCCGCCCAAAAAGCCAAAAAAAAAAAAAAACGAAAAAACCAAGCGAAACTTTTTCGCCCACTGAAAAGGGAAAAAAACTCGTCATATTCAGCGAGCTAGCGAGCGTGTGTATCTGTGTGTGAGCCCTATATCTGGTGGATGTCATCTGGATATAGCTACAACTACGGCAGCATAACTTTGAACAACTGTCAGCCGGGTTCAGGGGTCAGGGCCGGGCCTGGCTCGTACGAACATGCCCTTTGAGGTTGGTTAACTGTCTCCTCTGCGGGGTCCGAGTTTTATCGCAGCCGTGTGTCAGTCCTTTCGGGCTCGAGAGTGCGTGTAGCTTAGGCAAAGGCAGCCGAAAAATACAAAATATCATCAGGGAGAGAGACAGCCAGGACGAAATCGAGAGGCATTCCCGACATGACACACAAAGTTATGGCCCCATAAATCAAACTTTTGTCTTGCAGGTGGCAAGAGCTCACTCACCCCAGGGCTATTGAGTGTCTGGGAGCTGCATCAAATGAGTTTATTATGCCACATCAAAGGCCATTTCATTTGCATTTCGTGCCGACTATGACTAAGATTCAATTAGTGAGCATTCATCTCGTTATTTCGATTAGCATTAAACGGAAAATTCACTTTCAGCTTAAAATAATAAACTAATTTAATCAATGTGTGTAAAGCTAACAAATAAAGTACTTAAAATCAATAATTGGAACTCTTGAAAACACAATTAAAATCCTATTGTATACAAATCATTAAATAAATTAAATAAAAACTGAGCATCAAGGGCTCTTTGACAAAACTGTATAGCAATTAATTATATGTTTGATTAATGGCACTTTGGACTCGAGCGTTTCAATCTAAAGCCATATTTTGCTTATTACTAAGAGAGTTATATTCTCAGAGAGCGAATAAAATTAATGAGCCGCAAATGCAAATTGAGAATATAAATCCACCAAATCATATTTAAAGCACGTGGCTTTATCCCTCCTGCACATCATATTTTTTGTTTTCATTTTTTATTGCCTTTGTTGTACCTTTTACATCAATTGGAATGCCATACATTTCAATGATTACGACGCGCAAATATTCAATCAACTGTTTGTCTGTTCGGTCTATGTCCTTATACACATCCACATCCCGCACGACGTACCCCTTAACCATTTACCCCCCGAGCCACCTGCCGCTCTTTTATAACCAACACCCCTGGATGTGGTGTTTGTTATGGACTCGTTTGTGGATCCGCGAGTCTCGTTGGTTCATCTGCCGGCAATCGAACAATTTCAACATTTTTTCACGTTTATTATTTTAAATAATCGATTGTTTTTGGCCGCACATATAAAAGCGTTTACGTGTACAGGAAGAAATAAACTTGAAAAAGGATTCAACCTATAATAAGATTATTTTATGCCAGGTGAAAATCATTCTGAATCGAATCTGCTATTTATGAATGAATTAAACTTTTCTGAACTTTTCATTTAAGATAACTTGATTAAGGCTTTCGATAATATACGTGTATCAATATATGTATATATTTTTTCCAGCGCATGAGTATTTGTGCGTGATGGCAGGAGGATATATATTTTATGGCCGCCAGCTAAGGACACTCATTATGCGGTTCGGCCAGTAATAATACTGTGAATAAGAAACAAGAGCTGCTATAAAGCGGCCGTACTAAGCCGACTCCCAAATACCCTTCCGACTTAAGATCCCGTGTAATATATAGTCGGGTATTAAGAAAATGGTCTGCTTGCAAATGGTTTTGTTCGTCGCTAATAGTTTCCAATTAGTGAACGGATGCAGTGTATCGCCATTGTAGAGTACATAAATCTAGAGCAATTTGTTTGTGGCCACTAAATTGGCCAATTCCCCGCCCCTACCCTTCGAGGAGGGTATGATACATGTGTTTGTGTGTGTGTGTGTGTGTGTGAGGCGTCACAGCTGTGGTTCATAAATAAAAATAAATACATCGCTTGATTTATATGGCCCTAATGAGCTCAGCGCACAGTTCAAGCGACTTTGGGCCCCGGCAAAGCCCGAAAACCGAAAAGAGGCGAACCACCAAAATAAATAAATAAAATCCGCAAGCACATCATGTAAATGCTGTGCAAATAAAAACATACATTCGCTGGCTAACAAAAGGGAGGGCATAAAAGATGGCTATGCAGTTGGGAAAGTCGCAATGTTGCCTACTTTTTGGCTGCTTAGCCGCCAGGCAGAGGCCATTTATTTGTTACGTGCGACACACACACACATTTACATTAACAGGGCTCTTACACTGACAGAAAAAAATGTTTACAATTCTGTATCGTTACATGTTATTTTATTAAATAGAAATTATATATAGTATATCTCTTAATTTAATATTTATACCCTTCTAACTTTAGTCAGAAGCTTGCAAAGCAGTGAAATATTTATTCCCTATAAATAATATATATATGTTTGATTAGTATGTAGATTTGTTAACCTAGTAACTAACATAACGCCGCTTTCCGAATTAAAATTAATGAGTTATTTTTTACAGATCATTCTTTTAGACATTGATTAAAAAAAAAAATGTAACCCATTTTTTCAAAATTTTATAAGGGGTTACATATTTATTCAGAAAGCATATTAATTAACTTTCTTCTTGTTAAAAACTAAGAAAAGAAAGATAAGATATATTTCTCCTATAAATTGTAATAATTTAAAGGTCAGTTCAGATTTGTTTATTTATTTAAAAATGCATCATATTAATACGATTTATAAATGTTGGCCTTCAGACGTTCTGCCAGAGAAATGCAAAATTTTTTTTCTAACAATATCAATGATTTAAAATATATAAGACAATCAATAAAATTTAAATATAAATTAAATTAAATTTTACAAAGATGTAAACTGTCAAAGTAAATAAAAATACCTCTTTCAAAAATACAGTTTCCTTTATATAAATGTGTTCTTTCCAGGACTTTTTCCACTGCGCATTTCCTCTCACACTCGTAGACCTCTATATACTCTCAATTTAGTTTATCGTGCCCTACGTTTGATTTGCTTTCAGTGCGTGCCCATCATCATCAGCATTAGGCATGATTGTTGTTGTTATTAGACAAATATATATACTATATGTGTGCAGGGAGATAGCTGGAAGGCGTGCAACTGTTTCTGGCATAATGACGCTAATTTTGTATGGTCCGGTAACGGTAAGGTTAGCCTGCCCTGGGTCCTGCCTTCGCCATCCAGCTACCATAACTTATGAGGCGAATTTTTCAGGTCCTTGCCGTCGTCATGGCCTAATGTCAGGTGATTTGACAATGGCATTTATTAATTAAAACATGTGTCGCACGCACGAGCGCACACAGACATCAGATCAGGCCAGACGCCATTGATTGGTCCTTGCCCAACAGGGATAATGCCGAGCAGGCAAAAGGATGTTATCGAGGGGGCAAGCGGCCAGAATGGAAGCCAGCCAGGGCAAACCATGGGGCAATCACACAGTCCTGTGAGAAGCCAGCAAGGCAAAGGCTCATGTCAATCCCAATTTCGGAATATTCCGTATGGAAATCATCCAACAGGAGGAACACCCATAGTTGTGTTGGAATGAGAAAAGGATTTGGGAGTGTAAGATACTTCTAACATGAATATAGGGTTCTCTGTTCGAATATAAAAACTAATTATAATAAAAACAATTCATGACAAAGCTTTGTATGTATTTACTGTCAATTTAAGTGAAATGAAAACCTCAACTTGTAATCTGTTGCAATTGCCACATTTCAAGTGATTAATCTCGCTTAATTCAGAATTAATCAAATAAACATTTGAAGTCACATTTAATCGAAAATAATGTAGCTCTCAATGTAGTAATTGAGGCTTTTCAATTGAATGATTTACAAATAATTTCAGCATATCACGCGGCAATCCTCTACGACACCCAATGGCAACTCTGAAAAGGACGAAAAGGAGCCGCCGTGGGCAAGGGACAGGGACAGCGGCTGAGGTAGGGACAGGGACAGTAGGGGCCAGAGGCAATGGGACAGAGCAGAGCAAATGAAGTCACGTACGTGCGATTTTTCTTCTGCTTTGGGGCACATATTAAAATACGTGCGTCTCGCATTTACTATAACTTTTACACACACACCACTCACACTCACACAATACACACACCCATATCCGCGCACACACATGCACATTAATGGCGGCATGATGAGGCAGCTAAGTTTGCGTGTTTGTTGCTGCTGTTTTCCTCACTCACAAAAGGGCTACAAATGGCTTAGGCTTTTCCTCCGCCTCGCTTTGGTTTTTCGGGTTTTTATTTTTTGTTTTTATGTGCTCCGGCGTGCGTGTATGTATATTTGTTTCAATTTCAATGACTGCAAACAACATTTGCACTTAGTAAATAAAATATAGCAAGCGCAGGAGTCGGCACTCCGTTCCTTTTGGGTTTCACTACGTTTAAAGTTGGCCACACTTCGCTTTATATTTCTTTTTTTGAGAAGCTTCCTCGTGGCCCCCTTGCCTTGTTGGCGGCTGGCCAGCGTCCAGTGCGGAGATCCAGATCCCAGTCCAGATCCCGAGCTGCTCATTTGCATTTTGGCTGCTGCAGCTGGCCAACATAAAAGTGGGAAATGGGCCAATGAACTGGCAGACAAAAGGCCCGAAAAGGGAAGGCCTGTCCTACTTTCTGCACATATTTGCGAGCAAATGGGAAACCAACACAGAGGGAGACACACGGGGCAATGACACACCCAGCATTGATCACTATTTTGGGATCAACATAGGAAATAAAACACAACCTGAGGTGCCGGAAGGTGTTGGACTGCTTCTATATTCCTCCAAGTTTTTTAATTTTCTTATAAAATAATACATTTGGAAAACAGTTTCACAATGACAATTTGTAGTGGCGACTGAAGATCCACGAGATATTTTTTTGGGCCTAGAAGCATGCTACAGA